>MU619343.1:56810-75757 GCA_025201805.1 Parasitella parasitica | reverse complement strand
AAAGTAGAAGGTATTTACATGGCTATGAATGAATGTGCTTCTCTTCACCCTGATCAAGAGTTTATGGCTGAACAAGAGGAAGATGATTATGACGAATTTTATGCTGACCCTAGTGACGAAGCTGAATTGAATGAAATGCAACAAGCTGCTCTTAGACACTTGGAATCTGTGTTTGAACCTCCCACTATCAATGGCCTTGCAGAGCCTGAAGCGTTTGAGGATCCAGCAAAGGAGGAGGAATATCAAAATCAGCGTCAGTAATTTGTAAATAATAAAAAATGGAACAATAGATCAAATGTCATTATCATATCAATGTAGAATAGGAGGGCTGATGTATCACATCATGTTACAATGATTTCAAAATAGTAATAGAAAAATATAATTCACATCTTGAGAAACTAAGGGTTTCGTACAATATCAGCATCAACTAATTATACCTGCACAATCAATTCAGATACATGAATCTGTCAAACTTTATGTAATATAATCAATGTAATACACGAACTGTACAGTAGCGTGTGTGCCGAGGTCTTTGCTCGTAGTATTCTTATGATGTAAGCCTGACTTACATCTTTGTAATATTAGAGATTTCGTAGTGTGTTTCCTGTTTATTTTATCATACAATTTTCATGATCTTCAGGTGTGGGTGCTGTGCTTTTTTTACGTTTTAAAGGAATATGCTGCACGCATTTTAAATTACTTGATCAATTTGGGTCTTTACGTAATAATTCAATAAATATTCTCAGTGTGTCTGCTTTGCTGGTATATTATAGTAATAAGGCAAACGACATGAGTAAGTAGAAGCAGAAGAATACACGGTTTATTATCTATAAATATTATCTGCATGGCTGTATGCATTAAATTAAAGAACGCGCGACAAAAAGAAAAAAGATATATCGTTACATGAAAAGAGTATACACATTGGTTATGACTTCAAGGCTCCTGGTCCTGCTTTTGGTAAGTGGCTGCCAGTAAATGCGCCCGCTTTCCGACTTTTTTCATCAAGGTACCTTCTGCTTCCAATTCTTTTTTCAATAATTGCTCACTTATGTAACGTCTCTTTTCTTCCTCCTCATCTGCATCATTTGCATCGTTGCTTTTCTGTTGTTGTTGCTGCCATTCTGGCCTTCTCATTCGCTGACGAAAAGTGTCTGCGATCAAGAGGGCATCGGTGGATGTCAGAGGAGGCTCCGACCTACTGGAGATGTTACTAAACGAAGTGGTAGATTGAGGACGTGCATCGTCTCCAAGCATGTATATTTTTCCGTCTAGTGGCAAAGAAGGCGTAGATATGAAGCCCCCCATATTCGAAGATGCAGTATTATTTAACGGACTGCTTGGCGCTGTATGACCTTTCAGCGAACCTCTCTCACTGCCGGTATGTGCTGTTCCATAAAATCGCACGGGCGTTGACACTGCCGTGTTGATTGTAGGTTGATTTAGAGAGATGGTAGACATGGCATTAAATTTTTCTTTGCTACTGCCATCTTGCTCTAATACAGGAAACATGGAGCTACTTGCTGTGCTATTGAGTTCTATGATATGCTCATTTGTTAATACTCAAAGTGTACCCTTAACATTAAAAATTACATACCCAGATGTCCCTTTTCCCCGTATACTAATTTCCTTCTTCTACTATGTCTCATGACCCAGAGGATGGCAAGACATGCACCTAGTACAGCTAAGCATGCTAGCACAACAGCTGCAATAACCCAGGGTTGAATAGTGCGAGCTTCTGGACCGGCCTGTTTTCTATGAACCTCATCATCTGCGGACAATTTCACGACTGAAGATTCTGATGGTGGCAAGGTAGGTATAAGATTATTTGTCATTGAAGCAATTGCTGATGATAAAGTAGCATTTGCAGATTCAGATAGAGCGGTAGACAAGGGGACCAAAGCCATTTCTAAACAGGGTGGACATGTTAGCATAAATGCAGTATAGGGCGCAATATAATCCATTACGTTCTACTAGATTATTTATAGGTGGAGGATAATCTGAAAATCTATTTGTTATCTCTTCTTCTGGATTAATACCATTTGGTACAATGTAAATTAAGCTTTTGTATGTCTGTGCCGATGAATCAAGTCTCCATGTATCATCGACAAGGACAGCTACGTTTCCTTTCGAAGTACTTATATTGGTGATATTTTTTATGAGGATATTTTGATAGTTCTGTACAAAGTAGATGTAGACATCCAATGTTGGCTATTACATAAGATGTAATTAGTATGCGCGTACATGTAGTTTGCGTAAATATATACTAACATAAGACACATAAGATGGGTACCTGAATTGATAATTAGCATACATGCCTTATTTCGTTGCAGAATCATAATACATACTTTGTATTCCATGTAATCGGATACCAAGTACCATTTCTCCAAACATCTCCAGTTCTTGGAGAGCAAATTGTATCTGTGTTGCCATTTGAACCGCAAGTGGTGGAAGACGACGAAGAGTCTAAATGTTTTTTTTAATACATCTCCTTAATACATGTACAAATAGTTCGATCGATTTGTGATTGCCAAATATAAGTACCTGTTGTCGTAGTGGTAGGGTTCTTTGAAGAGGAAGTAGTAGTCGATATATTTGACGTTGATGTTGGTATTGGCTGTTGTTGACATGTAACAAATGCAAGTGCAATAAATATAGCGACGAATGTTCTTTGTATATCACCCATTTTCCTCTTTCTTATCTGTCTTTTGGTCAGTTAGATGGATTGATAAAATATATGTGTATTTACAGATGTTCTAGTAGTGGTAATAGTAGTAATGGCAGAAGTAATAAAATTATTATGACAAGTTGAACATAGACAACGAGGGGGATAAAAAAAAAAAAAGAAGTGAAAAAGGGAAAAGAAGTTGATGTATTGTAGTTGCAACTTTTTCTCTTAACAAGACAACACCAATAGCAACAAGAAAACAACAACGACAACACAAGGAGAGGTGATCATTATGAAATTGAGAATAGAAGGGGTCTTTTTTTACAAGGAGAGGATCCTCTTTTTTTTTTTTCTTTTTTTTTTGGAAGCAGCAAAGAGCCAGTGTAGTTTTTTCATGTCTTTCGTTCTACTTAGGGGCTTCTTTTATCCTTTTTGTAGTATGAAAGAATATCAATATAAGCAAAAGAAAAAAGTAGGTTAAAAGGAGAAAGCGAGGAGAGCTTTTTATTGCTCTACACTGCACTTGATCCATCCGAACATTTAGTTGAGACATATACACAATCCTGGGTGTGCGTTCTATACATGTTTGTTGCATGCTCGCCATATTCATGGGTTGATATTGATGTCGGCAAGACCAAAATAAAGAACTATATATGCAACAAAAAAAGGGGTCTTTTTCGCATGTTTATAGTAATATATAAAAAAGGGGGGGTATAGACTGTGTAAAATTATCTTGATTACTGAAGTTATTCATGTATTTTAGTAGATCAGTCAAAAGTGCATCATTTTGCCATGCCAGCAGTAGACGTCTAAGCCCAACGAAGTCCTTGTTTGGACTGCATAATGATGTGCACTTGTTGCAATTCTAATTTCTTGTCTTATAATATTTTCACTAATACAGGATATTAATACGGTATATTACCTGCATTAAATAGCCAGATCAATACTCTAGTGGAAAATTTCTCTTTTTTATGTTGATTTTTGGGCTTGTTTTCTGAAAAACAGCTTTGGGCACTTGACCCTTAAACTTATCAATATCTTTCGAAAGTCCAAGCAGCTGCAGGATCTCGGTTCCATAACTTTTTTTACCGTTTCTTCAGAAAGGCATTTTGCTGCTCTTGTACCTAATGATTGAGTGGTTGTAATCATCCCAATTCGTTGTTACAATTACCGTTATCATATACCTTAGTAGCCCGTGGCATTTGACTACTGGTATACCAGCCCTTTTATATAAGCGGGGATTAACTAAACTGTTTTGAAAGTTTCGAGATCATCTTCACAGATTGGGCATTATGACGAGGTTTTAAACTTATCAATCAGAAAAACGAAAACCCCATTCCTCTTGTACATTCGTATAAGGCCCTTATTTCTTGTCGCTTCATGGTATTTATTGTTTGGAGACAGACCAGTTCCTTAACACCAGGACGCAATCAAGACCAAATTTCTTCTTCAAGCTTCGTGTTAATATTTCATCAGTTTGGTAGTAGTAACTTTGCTTGAGAATTTCATTTTTCGGAATGGTTTACTTAATCGTTGTTTTAACGTAACTTCTTCACTTGTGAATAACTCTTCCACAAGTTGAGTTACTTGTGCAATAGTTTCGTAATATGTTTTTGTTGTAGCCTTAGTAGTACATAGGCCGCATACAGTTGAGACTTAGATTATTTTGAGGAAAGTAACCTCGAATTTTTAATATGAATTATTTCTCTAACCACAGATTTCTATTCTTCTCCACATTAAATTAAAACAGGAGCCAGGCAAGTATTTCTCTTCATGTTTTTGAGTTTCATTTCCATAGCATTGGCTCAACAAATCCTCCACAGAAGCTCTTGCCTTTATATAACCCGAAAATTTGTCAACGTCTACAGTAGATAAATTTGTTTCTGAAAGAAGCGTTTCTGCATTACTGATTATAGCAGGCTTGGTTGATTTTCGTGAAGTATTTCTTTTTGCTTCGTAGTACGGCCCGTAGTACTGGTTGATGTATCAATTCTAAAACCGGATGTCAAAATAAAATATCAGATCATAAAGTAATATGACATGACATTTGGGATGAGTATAATCTACCCTATTTCCCGGATCTCATCACTAAAATCTTTATCCTCGCATCGCTTTCCTCGGTTCGTAGAAAATATATCAACTCTCTATTTTGAATGTAATAAACGGATCATTACCTGATTAATTTCATTTTCCCAGATAATTGTTTCGATATTTCTCTTGCCATCATTGTTTCCTGACTTATGGCTCGTCATTGCAATCCTAGAGTCATTATCGGCGGAAGGCGTTTTTCTAACTGAGGAATATTCTGTTTAATAAAACGGAAACCTTGTTCTTTAAAAGCCTTTTTCTTCAAGTCAATACTTGACTCCAGGTTCTCATCTTGTCATGTGAAGGTTTTTTTGCTTTTCAAGATATGATAATTTACGATCGTGTAGTCCAGTGTCATATATGTTAGGATAAACGATGTACGTTAAGGAAGCACCATAATTTATCAATTATTCAATGAAATCCAAGACCAAAAGTCCCTTGAGAATAAGATCGAGCGGAAAATCTATAGCAAAGCCGAGATGTTGGCATCCACAATCATGAAAGCGTTACACATCGGATATCAACATACTCTCAAGCTCATCCAGCATCTGAAACCATATAACAACAAGATCCTAAATTCAAGGAGTTAATTATGAAAAAAAACAAGTCGCAATTATAGAAGGGAAAACTAATGAATAGTCTAAATCAAATGGAATCCATATTACTATAACATTTTTCTCTTTATGATCAATACTATCCTTACTATCGGATTATTCTTGCACAAGAGCCTTAACATTGGTTTATCAAAAACTAAGTAATGCGCTCAATCTCTGATAAAATCTACCATTGAGAATAAACACATCCTTAAATGAAATCTTCACTATTGGAAGTTAAACTACAAATTACAGAAGAAAAATTTTCTGATATGCCACTAAAAATCTTTTCACAAGAACACTTTCTTTACTCGTTAGAGATAATCTTCTACATTTAAATACATTTAATGTGCGTGTGCATGGATTTTATTAATGAGATTACGGAATAAAGCATGCTTTCCAAAAAGTCGAAAGATTTTTTTACATAATACATAAAAATAAGCAAAACAGATGTGTAATAAAGTAATAATGATTAATAGCAATGAATTTTAAAAAAGATTAGTTGGTATACTCCAGTACGGTACCAAAGCAATAATCCCAAATCTTGGAAGTAATACCGTAGCCACCTTCATAATTCTTGTAATGATGCGCCATGTGATATTTCTTCATTTCTCTGAAATGATATTTGAATACGCGAGCATGATGAAGATAATAATGCGTGCAGTCGTACAGGACATAGCCAAAGAAACCGCCAGCAACAACACCATGGGAGACCATTGGAGGAAACAAGAAATGGCCCAAAGACACCAAGGGATAGGCAATGATAATGGCAAGCGTAGGAGGCATGACTAATCTTAATTTATCCATAGGCAAATAATGATGGAATCCATGAATGACAAAATGCAATACAAATGCTGCTTGATGGTCAGGTAATAGCTCATCCAAATGAAAAAAGAAGCGGTGAAGGAGGTATTCTAATAAACTCCAAATGGCTATTCCCAAAACAAAAGACATCCATGTTGCTATGTCGTTGCCGTACGCAAATGATTGGTATAATTGGTAGCCTACGTACGGAATCCAAACAGTGGGGATAACATACCAAGCCGTCTTTGTCAAAGGTTCTAATAACGGGTGCCCAAAGAAGATGGCTGGCCCATTCATGTAACGAGGCTTGTGAACTTGCTCCAGATAGAATTCCTTTGTATACCGAGCACGGATGAGTTGAGGAACTAGTGCCTTGCTCAGATCCAAGAATTGATTCTTTTTAACGTCAGAGGTGATATCGGTTTCGGAGGGTCTGAAATCCTCCTTGCCAAATGTTTTGCTTTCTTCCTCCTCCTCCAATAGCTTCATACGTTGTTCGTGAAGTGACAATTTGGTAGCAGCAACATTCGCAGTGGTAGCAGTATTTTCCACAATAATGCCAATACAATATTCCTCCAAGATTTCATAGGCCGAGTCAGAATGCTCATGTTCAAGCACATCCTTCATGACTGCAGTAACATCATGTCCTGCATGGTCTAAAATGAGGTCGTCTCCACCTGGATGGTCTTGAATAAATTCTGTTACATCATATACCTTGCTTTTGTAAACAACCCAGCAGGAATCAGAATTTTGGTGCTTGGAAACATCTTTTAAAGTATATTCGTCCATTACTGTTTGTCGTGTTGCTTTATAATAAATAAAAAGCGAAAAGAGAGACAGAACTAAAAGAAAAAAAAAAATAGAAACAGGAAGGGGGGTAATTGGATGTGAGGCCAGGTTTTTTATCATAACACATTCACTTACAGCGTATCCAATGATAAGTGTACTCTTGGTAACTAAACTTTGTATGGCTTTGTGCGTGTAGCCCTCATTCACCAATTCGTCACAACTCAAAAATGTCGATGCAAATTACCACCGCGCTCGATTTTACCTCGTCGGCTGATTTATAGTCAAGTAAACCGACTAGGGTATTCTGTTCAAAAAAATTCGCTTCTGATGGACACTACTAGTAAAGTTTTACCAATCTCCTGATATAATATACTGTAATTGCACAGTTTAAAACATGTTGAATGTACTACAGCAGACTCATGTAGTCTTTCGTACTAGATACTACAAAAATATAATCGCATGAAATTAGAGTGTGCCTTGTAAAATAATCCATTTTAGGGCCCATTAGTAAAGTGTCATGCTGCATTTGTCCTATACACACGACGATGTTGCAATGCATAAATTGTTTATTTGTTTTATTCGTAAGAGAAGCAAAGCATGTTCAAAGTATTTTTATTTCATTAAAAGATATATGTATAAGGATGTCGAGGAGAGGTGAAAAAATAATATTAGCAGTAATAGTATCAAGTTGTTTTGGGTTGTTATGTATACAAATTTCAATACAGGTAAATTCTGTATTATACCATTGGCTTGAATATAGTATATAACCATATTCATGAGGATATAAAGAAGACGAGGCTCAGAATATAATAACATTTAGACCTTTTCATTAGATCTGATTTTCCCCGGGCCACAGATACAGGCAAAGCAATAGCCGATGGAAGAAAATAACAGAGCAACAAAGGCACCCAAAGTCATCCACATGGAAGGCCCCAGATTACCAGACACAGATGCGCTTTCACCTTTTGCTGCATTGAGACCACGAATAGAGATGACAAGAATAATGATAAATACTACCATTTGAACGACAAAAGCAATGAAGGTCATGAGAGAAGCTAAAAAGTCGGGGCCACGTCTGAAATGGCTCATGACTGTGATGATCAATGCAAAGAAGGTGAAACCTAACGCAATCCAGTACAGAATGAAGTTGGCCAAGAATACACGATCCAGATTACTGATTCCATCCAAATATCTCCCAGCAACGCCGTCAGCAAGACTCCAGTTAAAAGCTGGAACAGGTTTGGTGCATGCGCTTACCCCACCACTGACAGAACCAGTACAGTAACTCCACAAGCCAGCAATGACAAACTCACTGCCAGTCGATACTTTGACAAAGTACAAATCCCTTAAGAATGGCTGATTATAAGTTGTGCCTATCATGGAAAAGATTTGAAGAACAAGCGCGGCAAAGGTAAAAAAGGTGGCTAGATATCCAAAGAGTGCCATCTTGAAAAGTGAAAAAATAAAGTATGAAGAAAATATAAAAAAGCCTATTATCAAAAACCTCCAATCTTTTTATACTATTTGACAGTAATGGTTGTAACCGTTACAATAGTGACGAAACGGTGGTGTTTTTAAGATTAAAAAAAACATTTGCTTCAGTAAAAGTGAAACTAAACTATCTTGGATGCGTGATACAAGCCAAATCTAGGCATTACTTGATCCAATAAGCTGACTTCATTGCTGCCTTTGGCAGGCTATTGAGCACAAAGAAATACAACCATTGTGCAACAATGCACATGAAGCATATGTATTCAGCAATATGCTCTACATCCACGTATTCATACGTCATGTAGACAAGGATATATTAGTAAGGATTAAGTGCACAGTAAAATGAAGTCATGGTAAAAAGTGAAAAGGCACAGAGATCATGATGCTAAATAGCTTAGCCTTCCGTATTTCTATTTTCGTATGTGTGTAGAATGATCGTGGCTGGTTGGCTTGGCTTCAAACATCTATAACATCTTTTTTTAGAAGAACAAAAACATTCTTGGCAATAATATAGACTTCCAAAAGGAAGAATACGTAGAATTATGCTCAGGGGTAGATCAGTCATAGAAAAGTGATTGTAAAAGCGATAGCAGCATGAAAAAGTGGCTGCAATGATAGAAGTTCATTCTCTATTTACCGCCAAAAATTTCTGCATATTGTTTGAAATCAACTAGAACTAACTATAATCAGATCTTGGCGACCTCATTCTTTTGCGTATCGGAAGAAATGACATTTCGCTTCGTATGATGGTACCGTATTATTGCATTCAGCGATTTTTTTTTTACAAAATTAATATGCCTAAATGTAATTCAGAGGGGGGAAATTTGAAATGGATTTGGCTTTAGGTTAGACTCAGAAGCGAATCAAACGATGGTTCTTGATCAGCATGTCCGTGTCATAAAAATCCCATTTTTGAGCCAACATTTTATCAAGGCAGATGCAGAGGAAAAATAATCAAGATGGGCAATAACCCTCTTAAACTTGTATAAAGCATAATGTATTGAATACGGAAGACAATTTAATTAATGTGATTTTATCCAATATGTAAAATAAATGGTTTACATTGGAAATAGTAGATAATAGCTTGAATCAAATAGCAAGCGTACAGCAACTGCCCCTCTCTATCACCCAGCTTGGCGTCAGACTCATGTTTGGTCAGATATCTTTCAATATGGAAGCAGTAGTACTGTTTTTAGACATAAAACAAGACACCTTGCAACAATCTAGTGTATGAAAATTTATTAAGAATGAGATTATGAACAAAAATACTGAAATCAGCAATAGTTGACGAAGAAAAAATTAAAACTATTAGGGGTGAATAATCAGCTTATGTAATAACAATAAACTGGATTAAACTTTTAGATGCTAGGTGATTGATTACCACCAACTTGAGTGTCATACCTAATAGCCAACTTCACCAATAGCGTCTCTAACAGTACCACTAACTTTACTGGTGGTGTCAACAGCATTTTCAGCAACACCAGTATCAGTAGCACCTTTTACAGCATCACCAACTTGACTGGCGGCCTTAGCAGCACCTTCAGCAGCATCTTTAGCAGCATCAGTAGGGTTACCATTAGTGACATCTGCGACAGCGCCACCAGCGACATCTTCAACAGCACCACCAGTGACATCTTTGACAGCATCAAGACCTTTAGCAACACCATCTGTATCTTTAACCTGATCAAGTGGCTCACCGCGAGCTTGAATATTTTGGGATGAAGACTGTTCATTCAACTTTCCAGCAATTTGTTGAATCAAGAATTCCAAAGTATTTTTGATTTCAGGGTCTTCTTGGATAGCAGCAACCTTGGCATTAAAAGCGGCTTCGTCTCCACTGGCAGCGGCATCTTGTGTTTTTTGATCGTTATTTCCGGCAGGCGCAGCAGAAGCAGCAGCAAAGAGGAAGGCCAAAGAAGCAATAGACAATAATTTGATTTGCATGTTATTTGATGTACGAGTTGATGATATTTTCGACGAAATCAACGTAACTATCTGGCTGTATTTATATCTTTTTTCATATCTGTGAAATACGCGACATTGATCGACATACATGCGCACATATCCCTGTACATTTTGTTTTGTTTTGTTATCATACATAAGCGTCACTTTGCAGAACAAAGAATATAGAGCCATCTTGCCATTTTTTCCTCTTTTATATGTAGAAAAATGGTATACTGTCGAATAAATATATGCCTAAATATAGCTCTCACCGTAGATGTACCTATATGAGAACATACAAAAATGAGATGCAGCTCTATTGCTACATTTCAGAATCGTTGAGCTTCTATCTTCTGTATGTCTGTAATCTTATGGCCCTCTTGGCGTAATCGATTTCTGATACTATTTGTCGCCAAGAGCATAAAAATCATGCATGCAGATCTGCATTTCACCAATTGCAAATCAAAGTGATTCGCGATGCAATATGATAAGAAACAATATTTTAATGATGGAAACTATATTTTGCTGGCATTTGCTACCATATTTATGAGCATTACATACAGTGTACAATCAAAAATAGGAGGTTTTTATAATTTTGAAATATGGAAAAAGTTTGAAAAGTATCATGAGGACCCAGGTGAACTTGAAGATCTTTACACAGCTTCTGTTTGTTTGTTTGTTGTAAATCTAGCATCAGAACCTGTTTGTCGAGAAACCTTCACTCAAGTGGTCTCAAGTAATATACTCTTCAAGTGAAAATACGTCCTATTTCTCCTTCTACAACCCGCGTATGTACCTTTTTCTAGCGCTTCTGGTCTGCTTTTAACAGACAAAATGTGATCAACCTGTTGTTCGTCTAAAAAAGCAAATTTGAACGTTGCACAGACCGTCATCACCTTAATGCAGTACATCTTACGTCAGAGACTTTGAATAATGGACTGATAGATCAATAAGGCTAACTTCTTTAACAGTATCCTATGAACTCATATTGTAACCACAAATTATAGCCACTAGATTGGATTTGCCTTGTTATAAAAAGACAGAAAAAAACGCAAATTTCCTTTATTCAAATCAATATGGGAAACACCAACAGCACAACAATTGCAGGCCAGACTGCACCAAGAACAGTACATGCAAAAAAGAGGTTTGTAACACCTGTTTATCAAATGCTGATTCACAACTGATGTTCATTTCAGTCCTCCTTTTATATTCGGTCGTGCATCTCAAAGACCTGTACAAGTAGCTCCACCCAATCGTAAATTTGGCTTTAGCTCGTCAAGAAAACAGCGACATGGTGCCGTAAATACTGCTCCATCTAATTCAATGGCGTTACGTAGACTTAAAACAATGGTTTCTCCTAATCATAAAGTTGCCACTACAAACAAGAGATCAAAGAGAAGCACTGTTGGTGGGCTGGTAAAAAAATTGGCTCCAGCTGCCGCTACTGCCGCTGGTGTTTCTGCTGCTTCCAGACCGCAATCTCGAGGTTTTGGTTTTACAAGACGCAGACCAACACAAGCTCCCATAAACACAAAAAGGGGTCTGTTCAATAGGCTCCAAAAAGCAAGGAAATACTGAATATCTAGCTCTCATCTTCTCGTTATGAATAAATATGTAAATATGTATATGAAGACCCGTATATTTTAAATCTGTAGTATATTGAGATTGATTTATTTCGTAAGGGTTGAGGAATATTTGTAATCAGTGTATATTCGTAAGGATAACAGTATGTGAGACTTAGTGTGGTTATGATATACGGTGAGATGTTTGCTGAAATTATAGTAGAAAGGGTTGTGAATAACCCTTAAAGAATAGCCAATGAAAGTATTATCTTAGAGACTCCTTGGCATTTCCATGATAGTAGTGTTCAGATATATAACTATTATCATACAAACTTATCTTAATTTTGTAAATAATGTCGTTTTATTATATGCAAGTATACTAATGAATAATTCGAACTTTTACATTATCTACGGCTTGAAGATGTCCATTCACTCTATGCACAGCGACCAGCTCAGAGGTCCCGCCTTTTAAGCTGAGAGCGTTTAAAGGTACTGTAAATTGAAAAGTACCGCCAATGTTGGCAATAGATCCACCACCTAACGCGTTTCTTCGATCATTGTTAAAGAATAGACTGACCGTTTCTCCATTTTGGCCAGGCTTAAATGACTTTGTGTGTATACATTGCGAGTGGTTAATGCTTCTTCAAATGCCTTTATAAATTGATATACATATTTACAACTTTTGCGTTTTGGCCAACCTTCCACACAGTCCCAACTGTAGGATAAGTTACTACATAATTGTTTTATCCAGTGAGTATATCTTTTATGTGATTAATGATGTGTGTATATACTTGCTTTGTGAGACGACTGTGCATACAATTCCACACAGACATATCAATCGTGTAATCATGGTCATTCAGCAATACTTGGACAACAAACAAAAAGAGCGAGACATAATGTTGCTCTCATATATATTCTGAACAGAAATCAAGCGAGAAAAGAGCTCGGGGAATGTTGAAACAAAAGCTAGGCAAGTTGTGATCAAGTGTATGCTTAAGATGGCATCTTGATTATTGTTGCAGTATGGCCTGATACATACAAACATGTCTAAAATACAGATATGCATTATACTTGTTTATATTGGTTAGTGCATGTAATATGATTACTATGATGTATTATCAATTATTAAATATGGATTATTGTTAACGCTATCTACATATACTAATTACAAAAATCTCAGCTGAGATGAAGAAAAATGAATGGGTTTCCAATCTAGTTTCTCTGAAGAAATGAATCGCTTCTTCTTTTGCTGAATCTTTTCCCATTGTTCAACCACCTTGTCGCCCAAACAAATGATATGCTGACCACGATAATATTTTAAAGCGCCAATACTCTGCAAGGTATGCAAGATATCTTGAGTAGTGATAGACGTCTTTTGTGATATTTCTTCAAT
This sequence comes from Parasitella parasitica, assembly GCA_025201805.1. Taxonomy (NCBI): domain Eukaryota; kingdom Fungi; phylum Mucoromycota; class Mucoromycetes; order Mucorales; family Mucoraceae; genus Parasitella; species Parasitella parasitica. The sequence continues at coordinate 62,431 of MU619343.1, read as the reverse complement.
GGTTACTTCGTCTGTTGTGGACAATAAATAGCCGACAATGGTATCAGACCAATAAGCACGATATGACATGAGGCCCAGATCTGACAATGGCTTTTCAGGAGAGCCTGGTTTTCCCTCTACCTTTGACAATTCATAAGAAAAGGCAATAAGAAGTTTACCATAGCCATGGCGTTGATATTGTGGTAATGTCAAAATACAAGCGACATTGTAATCCTCTGCAGACTCCTTTTCTTTTGAGAAATATCCAATGAGGTGACATCCCAGCTCATCTCGCCTTGTCATACAATAAAACAAAAATGGATCTACGTCGTAGTACAGCATTTTATGATCCAAAAACAGCTTTGAAAGCAAGCACAAGTTCCTGCACCACGTCTTTTGCTTTCTTCCATCGATTTCGAAAAATGAGATATCGTCTTTTCTATAGATCTCATTTCCTGGAGGATGCTGCAATTGGCAGCGAGTGCGGTGTCGTTGAAGACGCTTACGTGAATCGTAGTACAGCAAACAAAATTCGCAAATGTACAATGTATCACAGTGGGCGTATTCCTTGGGATAAGGAGAGAAATACCATGTTTCTACCTCATGCTGGCCCATTTGTATCTTATTCATGTTTTTCACCCTGGCAATTTCGCTTAGATTTTGCGTCATGGAGCCGGATGTTCGTAATTTTTCAATCTCTTGTTCTTTAGAAAACGTTGGTTCGTGCCATCCGCTCTTTTTGACAACAGTGCCATGCTCGTCTTCTTCTTCTCCATCCTCTGCAAGGACAATTTCCTCCTGTATGTTCTCGTCGCCACCTTCCTCGTCTCCCTTTTTTTTCGCCGGTGTTGACGCTCTACTAGTAGATGCAGATGGATCTAAATTATTGATTTTTTTTGTCTTCTTCGGTGCCGCTGGCTTCGGGAATTCCACACCTCTTGAGAAATCCAGTCTACTTAATGGCACCCATTCATCTAGCCGTTTATTAAATTCAACGTAATGGACATAGTATTCCATTGTAGGCGGCTGTTTGTTGGTCTCTCTGGATAAGATGATCTCTGCTTTTCTCAAATCTGAATCACCTTTGATAGATATTTTCTGCACAAATAGCTTGCAATGCACTGGTGATGCAAGGAATTGAATCATCTGCGACTTCTGCTCAGCAGTAAGATGATCTTCTTTGTCAATGTCCATGTCATTTTTTTTCGTTGTTAGCGTATCATTGCTCATGCTGAATGAAAGAGCGGGGTCAATATCCGAAAGGAATATGTCTCTTTTGAAGTTGTTCCCAATGCATGGTTTTAAGACCAACCGACTTGTTAGACCAACCAAATGCATTGTGCATTTGCTGTTGATGTCACAAATATAGTGGCTGTAGTCCATTCACATCCTATAGATAAAATGAACGCCTCCACCCCCCTTCCAATTTCTCCACATTTTATCTTCTTCACATTTTCACACCCCACTCTTTAACAATATAATGTTGGCTACCCGTTCCATCTTGAAGACAGTTGCTCAAAGTAAATAGAGATATTACAATCAACAATATGAATACTAACCCTGATTAAATAGACCCCATCATATTTAGAAGCGCCGTTGCTACCTCTCCTGCGCTTGGTGTCAGGTAAGTAACCATGGCAACCAATTCGATAAGAAAATTAACACACACCAAAGACATTTCAATGCTTCTCACAAGGCTCAAGAGCAATGTGCTGCTGCTGAATCCGAGCTTTTGCGCCAGCAACGTAAGCTTCGCCCTGTTTCTCCCCATCTTCAAATCTATCAACCCCAAATCACTTGGTATTTGTCTGGTCTTCATAGAGTCACTGGTGCTGCTATAGGCGGTGGTAAAAGTTGAAACGCGATCATGTTTATCTTTTTTATCTAAAATTATATTACTCTATTTGGTAGCTTTCTACTTGGGTGCCCTTGCCTACGTTGCAGCTCCTGCTCTTGGTGTTACAATTGATACCGCCAGCATTATTTCTGCTGCAACAGCGGCTCCTTTTGCTTTGAAGTTTGCTGCAAAGACAACTGTCGCTTTCCCTTTTGTTTTCCACAGCCTCAACGGCATCAGACATTTGGTAAGTAATGCAGGAATAGCTACAGTCTTTGTTGGTTAATTGCGAATTACACTAGGTTTGGGATACCACTAAAATGATTGACATCAAGAGTGTTTACACAACTGGTTATGCTGTGATGGGTGCTACCGCTATCGGTACCTTATACTTGGCTGCCATGTAACCCTCTTTGATTTATTTAAAATGCATTCGATAACTAAAATATATACAATTTAACAAAAAATACGAATAAAACATGGTTGTGTGTAACCTCGCCTGGAAAAATGATTAGTATGGTTGATTAAGGTGGCATGTGAAGTTCAACCTGAGCAAGGTTTGTTTTCTGATGAAAACAAACGAAATTCGATCAAGCAATTCATAACATTGATACTTTTGTTAGTATTGGTTAATAGCTTAAAAGTATCTTTTCTTTTACCATTACATGTAGCCATGTTTAGTCGGACATTCCTCTCAGCCGATTCGTTCCGTCAAAAGCATTTGATCAGTTTGAATCAACTCCCTCTTTTCAAATACATAATGGATTCCATTGAAGAAAAATCGCCAGTAGATCAAGCGGGCGAATATCTGTATTGTCTATTAGATGGGTCAGAAGGACTGGATCAACAAGTGGGACATCAGACGGAAGCAGGCGAAGAGGAGGATGACGGTAGCATTTCATTTCCTTCGTCTTCATTGCTTACAGCGAATACATTTATACCAACACCACCCAAAGAATTCTCCAGATCAAAGATCAGTAGCATTCATTCAACAAAACAAGTGGATCTATCTATTCCAGAGTCCAAGAGTAGTGCTCTTCTGTCTACTCCATTCTCATGCGATGCAACATGCACTCACTATTCAACATATCATCTTCAAAATCGACAAGAAAGCTACAGACAATTTGATCTTGATAAACTAGATGTCGTACTGAATCCATCTGGTGTGCTGAATGTACAATGCATTCTTTTATTGAACAACTTGAAGGATAAACTAGACCACCCTCCATGGTTCCAAATCATTTTAGACAAAGTGATGCAAAAGTGTAGATTCAAGTGTAAGCCTTCTACTTTGACCTGTACTCTAGCAACTACTGAAAATGGAATTTACTATTATCAAATTGAGAAAGCATTTGTAACAACTCCTTTATCTTATGTGTTGGATAAACAAGCACCGTATGGCACCCTGGATAAACTGGAGGTCGTATTCAATTTCACTAGCCCTAAATTGAAAGAATTCCAAGCAAATTGGAAGAGAAAATTGACGTTGGACATTATAACAAACTACTTGGAGGAGGCACTAACTACACTATTGATCAAGAAAACATGCCATTTGTATCCACTCATCTTCAGCAGTACATATGCAAAGAAACTGACTCAAAATCTGTCCTACTTGCCCCATATTGCCCAATCATTGCAGAAAATTTACATTGCTTCTCGATCCACCATGTCTGTTACTAACCATGCCTTTAGTGAGAGTATCGAGCAAAAATTAGACACGATAAAAAAGAATGTAGAAATCATGGCACCTTTTAAAAGCGACCAAGAGGATGCTACTGTTGCTAATGCTGATGCAGAACAGGATAAGCTGCAAGAATTAGCACACAGTGATACGGTCACAGACTACTTGATACTGGGCATGTACTATTCGCTTAGAAATGACAACAGACCACCAAAAACCACCAAAAATGCACCATCATTTGATCCGCCAAACGCACTTTGCTCCATTGCAAGATTATGGTCCGTTACTTGCTCTACAGGCAACAATGATGATACTTTAATGTAAATCTGTCTCGATCTGGGAGGAACAATATTATTATTGCTTTTAATATATGTATATATTTACAAGAAGGTCTATAGTTTTTTTTTTTTCTTTCTTTTAATAGTAAATTTTATGAAATTCCCAATGATCTCTTTGAAAATTCATAGACGGCATAACTGATACTAATGGAAGGCACAACTTTGAATAAAGTTGGACCGAGTCCTTTATAGAATCCTCGGACACCATCAGCTCTATACGTTTTTCGAGCTACATCCCAAGCAGAAGTGTATCTAAAAGGATGGCCGGGTGTTCCCTGCGCTTGTAATCTAGTTTATATACAGATGCTTGTTAGCACGCACATACACACACGCATACAATCCACACACACATGATCATTCAAGTCTTACCTAGTCCTAATCATGTTTAAAGGATAAACACTACTTGCTCCAATTGAGCCACTAACCATGCCACACATCCACAGCACTAGCACGTTAGGATGCACCTTTTCGCCTTGTGGCAATCCCTGATTAGCACCAGCTTTATCCATGGACTGCAAATAAGACACTTTCAAAGTTTCATAAATACCCATATCTAGTGCTTGGTATGGAAATACACCCAACAGACTCAAAAATAAACCAGGCCAGAAAGCTCTTGGGCCACCAGTTTTATACATTTCTCTTATTGTCTTTAAGGCACTTGGTCTGACGCCCTGTCCTTCTTGGCTGGACATGATTCTCGTCTTGAGAGTTTCTAAAGGATATATACAAAATTGAGAGCACAAGCCGGCCACACCGCCAGCAATGAAACGCGCACCAACAGGAATCGAGTTTTTATCTTGTGCACCTGTCATTTGGGCCATGATTGCCTTTGACGTTTCAAAAACGTAAAATTTGATGGCTGATTCTGGCACGATTTTTATGACGTTTAGACCATTACCGACGTAAAGACCACGAAAACCGCCATCCCGATAGATTTTCTTTACAGCATTCAAGATGGCCGATGACGATGCTTTGTGTTGATGTGTATTAAGGTGGGGTTGATAAGTAGTGTGAGTAATAAGGTATACTTTGAGTCGATCTAGGGGAGCAGTGCAGGTGCGTGAAACACAGCCTGCCATAGCGCCTGCTGTTAGGTATTTGTATGCATTCCGCGCTGCCTCGTCCGTGTGTGGAATAACAACCTCAGCATCGGCATTGAGCTGTGTCGTGGTCTGATAATATCTGTAGATTTCGGTCAACGTAGTTTCGTGAGGCAAAAGCAGCAAGAAATTTCTCCAATTTTCAAAATCAATGTAGCCATGGCCATCAGTGCCAATAAATTGAACCAAGGCTTCGATATCGGATTTTGTAACATGAATCCCGGACTCCTTTAGCGCATATTCCAATTCATTCGGCTTCAATCTATGGTCGCCCTGTTGGTTGATGGCGCTGAACACATCCCAAAGCTCTTGCTCTTTTTCAATGACGTGAGCCCTAAATCTATCATAGTCTATCCCATTTTCATCGTCTGAATTCAGCAGTTCTGACGCATATCTCGTATGGGCTGGCAGTCGGCATGCTTCTGATATATCTTTGGTATACACAACACCTTGACCCTTGTGGTCTAGCGAATCAAAAAGGTTCCGAATCCGGGCTTCTTTTTCGATAGACTTTTCGTCATAAAAAGGATGAGGTTCTTGTACATTATCTTTTGACATGTTGAATCTTTGTTCTGTAAAACTAGGACAAGAAAGAAAAAGGAAAAGAGGAAATGTGTGAGTGAACCTTGTGCTGCTGCCGAAGTTGGCTGCCAACTATTGATTTGCTATTTGTTGTTTTGATGTTG
>MU619343.1:13254-56800 GCA_025201805.1 Parasitella parasitica | reverse complement strand
AAAGATTGAACAAAGGGAGGGGTTATATATCCAAAAAATAGCTATATACACTACCATCAAACAACAGCAGGCCAAGTCAAAAAAGTCAAAAAAAACAAGGGCAATCCATGTCATTATGATTTTAATAAATAGACTTTTATATACAATTTATTGAAAAATTTTACTTTCTTTCTTGCTTCAAGACTTCATCAACGCCGGGCTTTGATCTTGTTGTGTACATGCTTTCAACGTTCTTCTTGACTTGATCGTACTTTTCCTTTGCCTCGGAGTTGGTAGAGTCGACAGCACTGGTAACTTGATCTTTGACGAGTTTCGTGTTCTGCTCGATCTGTTGACGCAATTTGCTGGCATTTTCATCGACGGTGCCACGCAATTGCGATACAGTGTCATCAATTTGTTTGCGGACATCTCCAACAGCATCGTTGACGCTCTGATGTGCTGCGTGGAGTGGAGGATATCTATGTTCTAACTTCTCGAGCTGAACGGCAACATTGTGAGTGGTCTTTGGAAGAAGATAGTACGAAGCTCCAACGGCTAATGCGGTAGAAGTCAAAAAACGAAGCACAATGTTTCTGTTGCGAGCGATAATGGTGCCGGCCAATGCGGCAACACCAACATAAACTACATTGGGAAAGATCTCTTCATCTTTGTCGATAGTGCTGCTGATGTTAGTGGTAACTTGATTCTCTAGTTCTTGGTATTTTTGTACCCAGACATTGACTTGAGTCTATCATACATTTATACATCAGAATATGAAGGTTTTGCCGCCTGTTATATCGTATTTCAAATTTACCTTGCCCTCTTCCAATGTTTCGTTGGCATATTTTTGTGCAATGTAAACTTGCTCTTCAAGCTTGGTTGGCGATTCAATGATGACTACTTTGGGCTCGGGTTCATCGTAAATACTGAGCTGTACATTAACTGATGAGAAGGCTGATCACATCTTGTTGGTGCTCGCTTTTTTTTTTTTTTTTTTTTTCTATATTTTCTTACCTTGGTTCTCTTTTCTTCCGCAAATGCCGTAGAGGCAGTTGCGACCCAAGCGCTACCGGCAGCAGCGGCTGTAAGCTATTTGCATGGTTAAAATCTCTGTCACGGGCTGTTTCTCTCTAAACTTACACTTCTCTTGAGCACAGGGGAAAACATGATGTAAATAACAGAGTAAAATAAAAATAAAAATTGCCAGGTGCAATTTCGTTTTTGGGATGCACATCCCTGGGTGCCAATAAGACAACCAAAACTCGAGCTTCTTCACCGGTGACGTCAAAAATCACACTCAACAATGGTCATAGCCACAAAAAGGACATCCTGGGCAATACAGCAGGCTTAGAGCACAAGTAAAGGGAGTAGTGGTGGCCTTTCTACGGTAAAGAAAAAAAAAAGCCTACACACCAAAGAAATAGAAGGAAGAAAAGCCTTTTTGTTCAATTCAAATGTTGTGTAGTCATCCAAGGCTTACTCACTCTGTAAAACCCTGCTTAGATGTCAACATGACCAAGGGCTGACTAAGAGCTAAGGATGACCTGTCTGCCTCAGCTAAACCAAAACTAAAAAAAAACCATGCACTTTGCCGTCTTGTTGGCTTTGGCTGCTCAGGGCTCTACTATCGGTTGAATCATCATCACTTTGCTAAATAAGTACAAGGGCCAGATTTGCAAACTCGTATTGATATGTTTGTCTGCAGTATTGGTTTACCTAATGACAATATTCAGTGATGTAATGTGCCCAAGGCCAAAACACTTTGATAATACTTGACAGATGTGGTTGTCCAGTCAACTGCTTTTCATTCGGCTGATGAACCCATTTCCTCTGGAGTGGTTTTAAACAGAATGGCTCCGAGAATCTCGGCGGTTTCCTTTTTATTTTATTCTTGCAGCATAGTTTTTTTTTATTGTTTTATCATGGAAGACGAAACACCTTTATATGGTATTGACAAAGGTAAACGCTTTATAAGATTTGCTATGCACATCTGTTTAAAGGATGGTATTTAGAGATCCAAGCGAGAATAAATGCCAAATATTCAGTTGAACGCGAGCAACAAGCACAGCAATGGATTGAGGAGTTGATCAACGAAAAGTTTCCTTCTGACAATTTTGCTGATAGCTTGAAAGACGGTGTCATTTTATGCAAGTAGGTACACTAAGGAGGGATTATCACCATTCATGAAATCTTCTACATTCGCACTGAAACGATCAAACCCTGAATAGAGTCATAGGTAAATTAGTACCGGGCCAAGGAAAGTTTAAGCAATCAAAAATGCCATTTGTTCAGGTATTTTTTTTTTTTTGTTCAGCAATGCCCACTCAATTTAAAGCTTCTTGCACTGAATGCAACACAATTAATTAGATGGAAAACATTTCGATATTTCTAAGGGGCGCTGAAGCTTTAGGCGTACCCAAAAATGACCTTTTCCAAACGGTGGATTTGTTTGAAAAAAAGAATATGACCCAAGTGATTGATGCAATTTTCTCATTATCAAGATATGGGTATAAAGCTGGTACATCGCCAAATGTAAGTAGTATAGCCGCAGCGTTCCATCAAGAGAGGAGAAAAGTCTAATTCATGCATGCATATATAGTATCTCGGAGGTAAACTTGCCGACAAACAAAAGCCAACATACTCAAAGGATGCAGCTAATGCCGCTAATGCAACGTTCAACACTTATCAATATGGATACACGGGAGGTGCCAGTCAAGTAAGATCTCGAAGAAAAGAGTTTGGCAAATTGGATTATTGTATAACATTGTCATTCTTTTGATTGTAGTCTGGAATGAGTTTTGGCCAGCGTCGTGATATCGCAGGAAACGATCCTTATGCTCAATACAAGTAGAGAAATAGCACAATAAAAAGTGTTAACAAGTGCACTTTGTTTAAAATAATAGTATTTTCTAATGCTTCGCATGATAATATACCTTGACTGAGAATGCAAAATCTTCATCTCGCTTCGGTTTATTAACAGAATTTTGTACTCGTACACAGACTTTGATTGCTGACTTATGCAGATATACCCTATACTTTTATAACCTTACGAGTTGAATTGCGAAGCTGTATTGATCCACTGTTCATTTACGAACAAATAGCATCCGGTTATGGCCAAAATCTGGCGGCAGCGACGTTTGAAATAACTAGACTTTCTATGGTGATAAATTATGGGGAAACAATGGATACTCTCGCCATAATCCAAACAAACAGAAAGATACGATGCGCTCTTATGCACGGGTAATTAAGCCTCATCAAGCAAGCAATTACCTGTATTCTAACCTCTGTCTGGCGAGCTAAATGGAAAAAACATTTCGATGCAGTTATTCTTGACAACCAATCTATTGTGGAACGTGCCATGTCCAATTTGCGGCATTTATCATCTCCCAACAGATGTCAATAATTCACTTATTTTACTACGCCTGCTCTCTTTTAATATTTTTTTTATCAAATTCCCAAAAAACAGAAAAATTGACCATTTAATTTTTTAAAAGGTTTTATTTTCACAAATCGTATATCTAGCATGGTTTGTGCCATAAATCAAGTATATAGCCTTTTTTTTGGTAAAAATGGTGGAATTTTTAGATTTACAATTTTTAAAGAAAATATAAAGTTATTGAGAAAATTCAGTTTTAATGTTTTATGGAAAAAAGTAGATATATTTATTATCAAACCTATCTTCAAGCACTTTCAATTAATGAATAGCACTTATATGCATATTTTACTTTGGTATATATCTTAATAAAAAGTCTCGTTTTTGACCTTAAAATTCGGATATTCTTGAAAAGTCGTTTTTGGTAAAGGGGTACCTCATGCAAAATCGTAGAAAAATCATGAATTTTTTTTGGCCCTCAAATTGCCACAAAATGATACAGAATACTTCTGGTGATCAAAAGAGATTGTTTGGTATACTTGCGAACTTTATTAAAAAGCAACAGCGAGTGTAATATGTCTTTTAAAGTGCAATTTAATGCAATTTTGGTGTTTCTTGCGACATGAAATTGTGGCGTTACGAGAGAAATGGCTGCAGATGTATTAAACACACTCTGTAATACCATACCTTTATATATCAGGTTCAATATTAGCAAAAAAAAAAAAACATTTTATTTCAATATTTGTGTCCAGAAAATAATCAATATTTACGGTAGTAAGGAAGGGTTCGAAAATAATACAATATGTGAGTGATTGAGTGGGTAAGTGGGCAAAATAATGGTAGTAGTTTTTTGATACAATATGCTATGGTTAGCTCTCATTGCATCCTTGTTTGTTTCTTTGATTAGTTTTGTGTCGTTTCAAGGCATCCAGTCTATATGTAACATTGAAAAAAAAAAAAAAAAAAAATTACTATCAAGGCATGGCAACCATTTTTTCATATATCTTGACGTCTTACCTTGAGAAACTCTTCTGACAGCCTTCACATCTGTAGGGTTTATCTCCTCCATGTATCTTGGAATGGCGTTTCAAATCATGATTACGGCTAAAGGCAGCAGTACAAGCATGGCATACAAAAGGTCTGTCGTCAGTGTGTGTCCTTGAGTGACTCTTGAGATTATACAGCCTTGCAAATGTCTTGCCACATTGAGGGAACAGGCACGGGAATACCGTTTGCGTTTGATTATTGATAGTGGTGGTGATCGGCGTTGCCGACGCATAGATGTTCATGGCTGCACTTTGTGTGTCTGCTAAGGCTGGATCAGAACGACGTCTTTTCTTCCCTATGGCACTCTTGTTGGCACCAAGTGATGGCTGTGAGGGCGATATGGTTGTGTTGTTGGATGAAACAGAAGAAGAGGCGTATGCCTGTAGTTGTGAGGAATCAGAAGGTGGATGGTGCTGGATGGCCGCCACTCCTGTTGCTTCTGCTGTTACCGAGCTTTCATTATTGGTGGTAGGCGCAGTACCAAATGGCAGAAAGTAGGAAGCTGCATGGCTACCAGACTGTTGAGAGAGTTGATTCGCATACAATGCCAAAGCCGCTGCGTCAGCTAATGTGAGAGGAGGCGGGCTATTGTGGGGGAAACTATTGCTGTTTGTAGATGTTGATGGGGTGCCTGGATTTGAGGGATGCTGCAATGAAAAGGTATCAAAGTTTTGGTGGGGCTGTACAGGAGAGGAAACTACGCTATCGGTGATAGGCGTACTATCTCCACCATGAATGGTCTTGTTATTGTCGCCAATGACAGGAGAAGACGTAGCATTTGTACTGACATTTGCTGAATTAGATGCCGTCGCAGCTGCACTAGCGTGGTTAGCGACAGTGCCTAAAAGCGCCTGAGATAATAGAGCTTCTATAGCATGTTGATCTCCCTCTCTAGCCTTTTCACTGATCTTTAAAGCAATCTCATTCCAATCGGTCGCTTCTAAAAATTTGAGAGCTTTATCGTCTGTTGATCCCGTCGTATTATTGTTGCTAGGAGATGAAGCTCCACTGTGATTTGATTTATTCATTTCTAGCAAAGAAAGCGAGGGAGGAGGAAGAGGAACTCGTAGCTGCAGTTGCTGAAGATTACTCTCGCTTTCTATCTTGCTTTTTAACCACTCTTGATCCACATACTTGGCTGCTAGTGTATTATCCCAGCGCTGCTTCAACTGTTTACCCTTTCGTCTCGGTATGCTGGTAGCAATTTCTTTCCATCGGCCGTACCCAAACTTCTTGATGCCTGACAACAACAACTCGTCTTCTTCTCTAGTCCATGTACCCCTTTTGTAATCCTGAACCATGTCATCACTGTTTAGGTCAATGTCTTCAGCGTTGGAAGCGAGTCCTGGATAACTCGCAATCAGCACCACATTATCAGAATCTGCGTTTGCACTACCATTGTTGCTATTAGACACGTTTTGCGATGTATTGTTTGTTAGATCCTTGCTTGGGTTGGTGGTGTTGTCAGAATGAGAGAGCCCTAAGAGCTGCAACGCTGTTGCTGCTACAGTTGCTTGATCAGCGGCATCGTCAGCTTTGACGGGTTGCTGCTGTTGTTGCTCATTTTGCACTGATGGTGGTAAACCGGAATATGAATCTATGTGGTATTCCGGAAATTAGTCTCCATGTGGCACTTTAGGATTCTTTTTTTTTTTTCACTTACGAGATTCTTTTGATATGGTAGCAGCTACAGTGTCGGTCGCCTGCTCGTTTTCATGAGCTGATTGTAACAAAGCGGCAGTGAGGGCTGCAGTGCTTGATGCTAGATCCTGCTGTGGATGTTGTAGATGAGGAGAGGCGGGGGTTGATAATTTTATAGATGTAGGCGAGGCTGCTACGGCATCTACGTCTAACGTATTCGCATCTTCATGGCTCAATGTTGGTGTCTCATTTGCAGCTATTGTGATGTTCTCTGTCGATGGACAGGGAGCGTCGTCAGCTATATCGTTGCATTCGGGAGAGGGAGATTGTCGACCTCTTTCGCTATGGGGAGTCGAGGATGTGAACAAGTGTACACGTGCCATTCGGAAACTTCTTGATATGTCTGGTGCTCTCTGTTGTTGCTCTTTATGCTGCCTTGATGTAAGCTTATGCTATGCTATGATTCTTCAACCGGAGTTCTTGATTTTGATAGAGGAAAAGCAAGAGTATACAACCAAGCCTTCGCCAAGCCTCGAATTTAATGAAGAAAAAGGATTGACATCTTTGAACTCTTTTTCACTAGAATATCCTTCGTCTCGTCTGCGGGCAATGTAAAAAAAAAATTTCGTACGAATGAAATATTGTTTAAAGCAGATGCGTCATAAAGCAAGTCCTTGTGGATGCTGTGTAGGCACTCCAATGTTCGGCGGATCACGGTATGCTTGTAAGCAGCCGTCAGAGTTTGATTGGTGGAACGAAATGATAATCGTAAACAAAATTCATTTATTCAGACAAAAGAAAGGGAAGAAAAGAGAGAGAGAGAAATAATGGGAGAAAGTGCTTGTGAAAAAGTAGATTTTCTTTTTTATATAGAAATGTATAAATAGTGTCGTATATGGAATACGTAAAACGTGTTCGGTTTTTTTTATCATTAATGATCAGTCATCATTCTCATCGCCATGGCTACTAGTGCTCGATGGAATAGAGATCGAATTATACTTGTGTAGGCTGGAAAAAGATGATTGATCTGAAAATGATGGCTTTGATGATGGCAACGTAGAAGGAGAGGGTGGAGATATCAAGTATTCTGGCAAGATGTTGTGTTTAACAAGCAGTTGCTTTTGAAGCCTTAATTGTTCCTGCAATGCCTTTAGTTGCTTCTGCTGGTTTTTGTGAGCTATCAATGCAGAAACAGCATTCGCAGGTAGATGGCTAAATTCGCAGTTATCTATATTGGATTGTTTCTGTTGGTAAGATGAATATTTTCTCTGCGCTCGATGCTGGTGATGATGATGATATTGTTGTTGTTGTTGTTGTTGTTGTTGTTGTTGCTGTTGCATCACGCGGCCTTGTACATTCATTCGAACTCGCAGCGTAGAAATCTTCTCTCTCAAGTTACGATTTCGCTTGTCAAGATACTTGATATAATCAACAGTCTTGAACAAAATGGTACTTTTCGAATTGTTAATATTCTTCAATGTCGGAATAATATCTGTCAGCTCTTTAAAGCCTAAGCGTATTGTATTCCGTCTTTTTTGTTCGGATGCTATATGATTGACTCTTTTTTCATCATCAGTAAGTATATCTCGATTGTTTGGCTTCTGTCTCTTTACGACGCTACTACAGTTTGGATCCAGAGATAGTATTGAGCTTGATCTTTGTCTTGTGTTGGGAGTAGTATTAGTACTTTCAGGCACAAATACTGGTTGAATTTGACGAATAATGGGGCTTTTTGATTGTTGTTGTGTTCTGGACATATGATAATTTTTTGTAACCTGATCTCCATCTTGCAAATAGATGGGAGCAGGAGAATACGAGGATGTGAGGTATGTGTTTCTTTCGTGAGTCATATTATTCAGTTGGTCACTTGCCAATGTTTGCTCATGTTCCGTATTAGTATGGCATTGCTTGTGGTATTCAGTTTTCTAATTAAGGTAGATCGTGTTTGTGGGGGAAAGGGCCATGATAAAATAATTAAAATGCATTATTATGAGTTGTGTTATGTAAATAGCCTTACATTAATGCTCATGTTGTTGCCGAGGAGTGAATGCACTGATGTAACATCTTGTAATGAAATTCTTTCAGATACAAAATCTACAGGCATGTACCGAATTTTAGTATATAACAAATGCTATATACGGTATATAAACGCATAAATATTAGATACATTACCGTCATTTTGGATTATGAATTGATCACTGCCCATCAAGTTAAATTGTTGGTGATTGGACTCCCATGTACTGTTGCTATTTGTACTGGTTATACTAGTAATGCTAGATGCTTTATGCGTATACACTGCTGGATCATATTCCATTTTTAAAAGAGCCAGAAACGGTTGAGTGAAAGAGTGTTTGAAGCGAAAGAAAGACAAGATAAATGGTTTGTAATTCACTTTACAAATGCTTATAGGATTGACTTTGAACAAATAACTGGAGTGTCAGCAATATTGTGGGGTCCACACTCCGACATATTTATGCCTGAATACCATTACTAAACCTGAATACAAGATAACGAATGTTACAATTTACAGCTGTCTCCATGACAAATTACCTATACTTTGAAATATACTATATAATATTAAACACATTGGTAAACTATCTGCTCAAATACATTGAATATATAGTGTAAGTTTTTATCGTTATCAATGCTACTACATGTGCAACAATGTTAAAACGGTTACATTTTGAGTTACGTTTTGCTGAAGCCACTACTTGTTTTAAAATCATACAGTGCATGCATCGTCAACTAAGCAGGTCTGTTGCCATCCAAAATACAAACAAATTCATGTGATTTCACATGTAGAGGTATCAAAGTAAAACACATTTAATGCGTCATATAAATATAAATGCGATTTATTTATGATGAAAAAGATAAAACTGTTCAATTTGCTGAAGTGGCCATGACTTGGTCTATATTCTGGAGCATCGCTGTTGTACGGCTCAACAGAGAAGTAAGATTGGTCACTTCACGCTTCAATTCAATACGATGAGCTTCCAACACTTGATGTGTATTTTTGGCCCCGACTGCAGTGATAGGGTTGAGTAGGGCAGAGACGGTAGCAGCAAAAGCACTGGCAACATGTTTGGAATCATTGTTCATTCTAGGTGATAGGGGAAGCATATCCTCGTGAGGGATCGAAGGAGAAGGCAAGCTGGGAAGGCTTCTTTGATGACGGTCAACTTCTGGGTTCAATAAGCATGCAATATTCGAAGTGCTCTTCATAGGTCTCATAGGGGGAGATGGAAGATAATTTTGAAAGACGTCAGGTTCAATGGGATCGGGTGAAGATGAAACAGAGTAAATGCTTGAAGCAGGCGAAGATGGGCGTTCTATGGCAGTAGCAGTACCAGTAGCAGGAGCAGGAGCAACATTAGTAACACAGGGCGAAGGCAACAATGGGCGCAAATGTTCAAGACGCTTAGGTGGACTTTCAGTGCCGTTCTCAATTCGCCTTTTAAAGCCGCAAGGAGGGCTTTCGGTGCCAAGTGGAGCAATAACTTGATGATGAAGGATTACAGGCTTATGAGTTACCATGGTTGCAGCAGTAACTCGTTTACGACGCTTTATAGTAGAACGTTTCATAGTAATGGGGCGACGGACGCTATGCAGCTTGAAATAAAGCCCACAAGCATTACAAATGGGATGGCCTGTATCATCACGTCTCCATAAAGGTGTGGTGGTTGTCTCGCAATTTGCACATTTAAGATTGGCCAGATCTTCAGTGGTAGATGTAGGTGATAAAACATTGGCATTTTCCTTTTGCTGAATTACTGACTGACGGTGTTGTTGTTGTTGAGGCTGCACAACTACAAAGGTTGGTGCTGATGTCGAGGCAGTAGCAGATGATGACGATGGTGGGGCTGGAGCAGGCGCTAATAGTGGAGCTGGAGAGATGCGTGGAGCAAGAGCAACTGGACTGATTGTCATATTCTTGGGACGCTTTAAAGCATTTCTCTTCAACCAGACAGGGCGGGTTGTATTACGAGCCTTATAATAAAGACCACAAGCATTGCAGATTGTTTCTCCAAGAGGAGATCTTCTCCACAGGGGAGTGGTGGTAGTACCACAGTTCGAACACGAGGTAACGACCGCACTTCCAATGTCCGATTTCGCAACACTGGAGTTGCTCGGCTCAACAACGGCTGAGGGGAAGTTGTTGCTGGAAGGGGCAGAAACCTTTGACTGATCGAAGCCAGCTATTGTGACTGTAGTAAGCTGGTCTTGTTGTTGTAGACAATTCATATCACTTGTTTTGGGCATTTGGATGGTAGGCTGTATTAACGGGCATTTATGGCAAGAGTCAACACTAGTTGATGTTGATGGCTTATTGTAGAAGGGAGATTTTACTGTCATTTTTCTTATTTACAACTAATGCAAGATGGAAATAGAAAAGAAAAAAAAATAAAAAGAAAGAAAAGAGATAGGATCCAGTAATGGTTTTTTTTTTTATTCTCTTTATTTATCAGTTTTTATCATTAAGGTCACGAAACATTTACGATTGGCCATTGATAGCAACATCTAGTAGCTGAAGAATTGCTCGGAGGAGATTTCATCCAATCAGTATACATTTGTTATCTCATTTTTTGAATCAATCTCTGTTTATCTCCAATTGATTGCCAACCCCTTCATTTCCCCTTAATTGGTCCTTACCGCGGATCCCATAATTTCTAACTTTGAGCACACCAAGTGATAAGAACATCACGTGAATACAGTTTGTCCATATATGTTACTTTAGATCTAATCCCAAAAACTTATCTATCTCTCAATCAACTTTTATATTACAAAATGATGTAAATCCTTTATCACAAGCTATGACTGATATGGATATATTTCTCTCGTGTTATGTAAACTTCAATTTTGTTTCAGTGAATTGTGTACTTGTAATGAAAAGCATCTTATCTTTTGTCAAACTATTTCTGGATTCATGTTACTCGCACGCCTTTTTTCAGGAATATAGTATCATAATTGAAAATTATTTGTCATCTCTGTTTCAAAAAATTTATACGACTAGTTCATGCAGACCAGCATTGACAAAATGGCTCATCTACTTTTTTTTTTTTTTTTCTTGATCCGATACCGATAATAGTAACCATGACAACCAGGGGTAATAAAACATTATTGGCTATCCTTGACAACCAGGTATCATTATTGTAGCAACTAATTAAAATATTATGTTTTCTAGCACTATTAAACCATATATCAAAACGATTGTAACAAAAAAAAAGAGGCTTGTGATCAAGAAGCTTGTGATCAAGAAAAGGCTTCCTTTTTTTCCTTTTCCAATCTTATTGTCGTCAGTATCCCAAGCAAGCTATCTGCGTTTCTTACGATGTGCTCATCTAAGAATCCGTTTTTTAAACGTTATCCATGAAAATTGAGCGCAGTAAGACAATGATAACATTATCAATCTCATACATAATGAATATATTTGTGTAATCAGCTAAAAAGAAATTTGAGAAAGACACTTACCTTATGTCAAGAAATTCCAGAAAAGCTCAATGGTGTATAATAACGCTTTGAAACAGCTTGCTTGCAATGGTATCGCTGCCCTGGTGAACAACAAGGTAGGTCCTCTACTTTTCCGTAAACAGTGATTAAAGTTTTCCGAGATTGAATATCTCCAAAGATTGCTTTAATGAGTAGGAGGAGATATCCGTTAAAAATTGTATTGCTAAGAAACGAGATTTTTGCAATATAAAAAATGTTAATAAAGCATATAAATCCAACTTTTCCAATTATTTTAAAAACTAGTATAGCAATGTTTGACTTTTATGATTTTTTTTGTTTTTTTGCGCTGCTTCTTCCAAACAGTAACCAATACAAACGGCATTTTAAATTTTTTACGCGATGCCGAAGTTTTTGGAAGAAAAACACCATTTTTGCAACCAAAAGTCTAACTTGAAGTGGCAGTATCTACCTGTAAACACATTACAAATACACCGTATCAATATAAATAATTATTCTGCATTATAGCTTCCTAACTATTCTATTTTTGTAGCTTTAAATAATCTGGAAATTGCACGCTCCTATTTTAAAATTTACTTTCCTGTAAAAGACAGAAAAAAGGTTGTCAGACACCTCGCATCGGTTTAAAATACTATAACAACTTGCCAAACACATGTAAATGTAGTATCAAAAGA
Source organism: Parasitella parasitica (assembly GCA_025201805.1). NCBI lineage: Eukaryota > Fungi > Mucoromycota > Mucoromycetes > Mucorales > Mucoraceae > Parasitella > Parasitella parasitica. The sequence goes on along the minus strand of MU619343.1, from coordinate 44,620 downwards.
TACATTAAAAGTTAAGGTATGCTTAGATACCAATTTCTTGGCGCGTTAAAGCCGTTTAACATGCTATTTTTGCAATTCTAGTTTGGTTTTGATGTTTTCAGGCTTGAGACGCTCTTTGAAAAATGTTTTTATATTTAATTGCTATATTAGCTGGTATCGCTGACCATTGTTGCTACTAGGGTCTGCAATAGAGTTATATAAATTGTCTTCTTTAATAAAATACACAGTATTTAATTGGCACTATATTAGCTAGTTGCTTATGTCTTTAGTTCATATAAAAACGCAGACTTTCTCACTGTTATGAACCTATTTTATGTAGGGCAATGAAAAAAGTTGACGGAAATCAGCTCCAATTCATTTTGACTCTCAAAATGACGAATATCAAATTTACGGCGTTGTTCTCTTTGTTCGTGTTCCATGGTCTCAAACTTCTGTTCGCCTCTGGATTGCTTGTAAAGTAAGAACGTATACCTATGCGTACCAGTGCCTTTTCCAGGTCCAGGTCCAATATAAGGAGTATGCTGATTCTCGGTATCTTTCACAGAATCTCTGACATCCGAACCTATAGTTTTGTATTGTAGATGAACGTTTTAATTTTTTGGCCAATGGTGAATCATTTAATCCAGCGTAATAGCAGGAAAAAGTATGTACCTGAAATATTGGTCACCACCCAATGACGCCAAGGACCAAACTCTTTATTTTGCACAGAGGGTGCATCTGGATCAGTCTACATTATATGACATTCAGTGGCTAAATCGAGCTTGTTTGTTTGCGCTATTTACCATCACAAGAGTGTAGAATGCAGATTGGTCAGGAGACAGAAAGAAAACATTGGGCATCTCACTGGCTTCTTGAGGGGTCAAGTCATTGCCTAATGCTACATCTTTGCTCCCGTCTTGAAAATTGACTTGTAGCAGTGTAGACGAGGAAGCGGCACTAGGTATGACTTGCAACTTTTTATAAACTGATAGATTATACTATTTAATCGAATGTGAATTTACCATCTGGGATGAGTCCCACTTTTTCCAATGTATCTTTGATGGCACTTTCTGCTGTAATGATGGTCATGATGTAGAAAAACAAGTGTTTGAAAAGTGAGAGAGAAAAAGATCAAGCTGCGTGCGATGATAAACAATCCTATTTATGCGAAAACCGCGGAGTCACGCTGTAACTTGCTTGGTTTCCATGTTGGGAAAATCTCTTCCATCATAAATAATTAAATGCTAAACGTACAATTGTACCAAGAATAAACCTGGCCCTGACCCCTTTTTACTTTTTTTTTTTTTTTCTTCTTCTTCTTTCTTGTTATCTGTTTTGTAATTTTAAATGAACAAAAAGCCTCTTCAAATGTCGACTCAAATTCCTTCAGTCAAATTAGTATTATTAGGTATGTGAATCAACAAAGGCTGTGTGCCTGTGTGTGTTACATTCGGGGAATACCAACCATCAGGAAAAAATACACAGGTGAATCCTCCGTAGGTAAATCAAGTATTGTCATTCGATATGCTACAAATACTTTTACGGACGGAAGAGACGCTACTATTGGAGGTATTTTTATAAATATATTATCAATGAGGCACCCTTTGACAACATAATAATCTACTATAGCTGCGTTCTTGACCAAGGTCTGCTCCACGGAGCATCGTGAGATCAAATTCGAGATTTGGGATACAGCTGGACAGGAAAGATTTCATTCACTCGCACCAATGTACTATAGAAATGCTCTAGCAGCCATGGTTGTCTTCGACGTTACAAAATATGTTAGTGTTGTACTTATATGCCCTCTTTTGATAGTATTATTGAGTATTTTATAGGTGTCCTTCACTCGGGCTCAAACATGGGTACAAGAACTTAAACGCCAAGCTAATCCAAACTTAATCATAGCAGTTATTGGCAATAAAATTGATATTGAAGAGAGATATCGAGAGATTTCAACAGAACAAGGAAATTCATACGCTAAAGAGTTTGATCTTTTGTACTTTGAGACAAGTGCTCGTGATGGTACAAATATCGATCATGCGTTTTCCGAGATTGGTAAATGTGCTGATATATTCAATACATTACATGGAATAACTTACTCAGCTCTCTTGTTACCATGTAGCGAATCATGTATCTTTGGAGCAGGCGCAGATATCCTCGAACTTATTAAGCAGCAAAAACACAACAAATTTGAGCAACCAGCAAAAAAACAACCAAACTGACAAATGTGCCTGTTAGAAGGCTTGCTTTTTGACAGTTCCATTCTTTTTTTTTTTCTTTCGGTTACTTTTGGAATAAATAAACACATATCCATGTATATACAGTAGCTTGCATATCGTATAAACACAAACACTTAAATTACACGAGTCAACTGATCTTTACCTGGCATGATCATCATGTTACTGCGGTGAGCTGCTATCAATAGACTTGTTTGTTTGCTACAGCTCGATATACATACTGTATAATACGTCGTCTAATTTTTATTTTTTTTAAAAAAAAGATGAAAACAATAGTAAGCTGATTGCCATTCTCGAACTGTCTTTATGTAATATACCGTCTTGTTGCGCTTCATTGCAAGCAATTTAAGCTATATATCCAAAAACCATTTCTTTAAATCAACCCAATTTTATGGACACAAGGTTAGTTGACAAAATGTTGTTGTAAGTGCGTATGCTTTTTATTTATAATGTCCTACCAGAGTAAAGGAATACAATCTATTCAGACCAACAAAACTATTATTTAATTGTACAAATGCACTCGAAAATATTTGCCTATAATTTATGAGCCATCTCGACATCTCCTTTTTCTGTTTGACTGCTTGAACTAGAATTATCGACATGGAATTGGGTAGTGGCATTGCGCTTTGGTAGATAATTTCCAATGAAGAAGACACAGTATACGATAAAACTAAGGTAAATGACAATAGTATCAAATACGTAGAAAGCCCATTCTAATCTGGCAATGGGTCCACCATATCCAGTAGCATACTCGGCAACACGGTAAATTGAGCGAATGTAGATCAGTGCAATTGTGACATACAGACAAAGAATCAATCTGTTTTTGGCATTGGGCTGTCCTTGCACGTAATATTGATACTGTGGATTGCGTTGAACATAAAATGTGATTGCTGCAAAACAGGCAAAAAAGAAGAGCTGAAGAGCCAAACCCACCAAGGTGACAGCAATACCTATATCGTTGTAATTCATAGTAGATTGCAAGCCGCCGCCTGCTCCTTGTAGACAGAATGAAAAGATGTCGCTGCTAAAGAAGAACCAAGTGACAAATTTAGGTCGAAGATAGAATTTGTTTGTCTCTGCGTTTGATAAACGAATGATTTCACCAACGGCTTTATAATTGACCAGAGCCAAAGCATTGGGTGCAAGCAACAAAAACATTGTCATGCCTATGTATCTCCCTAAATCAGTGTAGAAATGACACAAGATTCGGATGGCAAAGCCAATTACTTCCATAAGCGCAGTAAATGCTAGGATGTACAGGAACCTTGGACTTTTAGAGATATATATACGAACAGTCAGGTAAATTGCGACTACACCATAGAGCGCTAATGCCACAGCAGCTGGAGCCAGCTCTGGAACGTAGTGAAACAATCTCATTGCCAGAGACACACCATTGTTATTCAGTATAGTATCCATTGTGTAAATGTGTGTCGATGCTTCAGGTATGTGATTAGCGTAATAGCCGGTATTAGTTTGTGATAAGAAGAAGATGTAAAAAACCCCAAGAACAGTGAAAAAGAGTTTGCCCGATTAAATACTTGTAAATTTTGTTACACTAATATTGGTGGAACTGGCTTATTATACATCCTTGTATACCTTCAAGATATAACACTGGGAACAAGCTTGATCCCAGGTGCATTCTGACAAATAATGTACTTGTACGCGGTGTTTGAGGCAATAGGTCGTTCTAAATGCTATCCACTATTCCACATGTTGTGATAGCAGCAAATGCCCTTTCAAAACAGGGAAATATTGATCTATTTATACTCATATCCCTCTGTTTTGATCAATGGGTCAAGCTCCGAACTTTTTAAAGAAAACCGTAGACGTGAGCTAATCTTGAAAACATTTAAACATGTATATTTGTATTTCGAAATATATAATCAAATTCGTTTACCTTTGATTGATTGACACTAGAAACTCGTGATGAACGACTGATAGACTTTTGCCCTGGAATTAATCCCAATTTCCAATTGATTGGAATCTGTGAAACACATAGTTTTGCAATCTCGTGCCGATTATCGCCCGAATTCCTAGTAATGATTGGTCCCAGTTAAAAGGAGATGTTGCGTCGACGGCCCGCCGTTTGATAGGAAAACAGCTTTCCTAGTAAATTCTGTATTATTGACTTGGCGTCACACACACACCGCCACGCACAATTATACATCAAAATTGCTGATATTTATATCATCCAGTATACGCTTTAAATATCAAGCAAGGTATCTATTGCCTGTAGTATGTAGAGCTATTATTATTTTATGGAACTCGGTGCAAAATCAGATAATGAGGTGTATATTCGCTGAGCTCGAAATGAAGTAAAGCTGCCAAGAGTTTCTTAACTCACTCCACATAACCAATCTCCAAAAGACAAAATCAATGAGCTTTACTGCAGTAATGTCGATTAAGTGCTGTTCACAATTGCTTAATTGCATTGTTTGTATAATCGGCAAATTGAGGATGGGTGCATACTACAGACTTTGAGACAGATATTCAATTTGCGTAGATAAGTGTTTTGAATACGTCAACTTTGCATAGAATGGTGTATACTGTTATATCCTTATCATATATCTAAACGCTCCTTTGTTTCTTTCAAATGATAGGTTTCATACATCATGTGTATGTGAGCTTATTTCTTTGATTTAACATATTACAACAAAGTAATAAACTGCAGGCACAGATTACTATCAGCATTTAATACTTGTAATTCGAGCAAATTATAGTACCTCAATGCGGGATTAAGCTATGTCTGAATGCCAATTAATAGATCAAGTAAATACAAGACTTTTTTGATCTTTACCAAATCTTATTGAGCGGAGAGCAAGCTTTTCATAATACTTTGATATCTTTTTTTGTTGCTCAATATAAATAGAACAGGATTTTTTCTTGGTGAGAATGTTCCTGTAACCCACTTATTATATCTTAAATGCCAACTCAAGAAGAACTCGATACTTTACGATTTTTCCATTACTACCCTAATTTACCATTGGCTATAGCCTCCCTTGTTGTGTATCTTCTTCTCTCGGCTGCTCTTTTAGTTCGTGTATATACATCAAAAAGTCGCCATTTTCTTTACATATTGGGAATCACAGGCCTAATGGAAAGTGTCGGGTACATTTTCCGTATTTTATCTGCAAAGCATACAACCTTGGGAACATATATTGGTATGAGCTTATTTCTACTTTTACCTCCAAATGCTCTTGCTTTGGTCAATTATAAAGCCGCTGGTGAAATGATCCGACTTTCTCGCGTTCCACCATCTCGTTTCTGGCTCAAGCCCAAGTTTGTTACATGGTTCTTCTTTTCCAGTGATGTTTTCGCGTTTCTTCTTCAAGGCAGTGGTGGTGGTCTCCAAGCAATGAGTGCCGAAAAGGCGGCATTAGGTAAAACTATTACTCTTGTTGGTCTAATTGTTCAGCTCTTCTTTTTTGGCTCTTTTGCGTTCATCACAATTTATGTTCACCGTAGTTCCAAGTATCAATATTCAGTAGTAGGCCAAGCAAACCCGAAAGCAAAACTATCTCTTTGTCTTTATATCACTCTCTTCTTGCTTTACGTTCGTTCCATTTATCGTATTGCTGAATATGCTGGAGGCTATGATGGTGTTATCGCAACCACTGAATGGGCATTCTATGTATTTGATACTCTTACTATTGCAATCGCTTTTATTGTCTATTATGTTTTGTTCATTGGAAACTATCTCCCTAAACGCCACGAAGAGGAAGAAGAATTAAAAATTACTCGAGTACCTTCATCATTATCAAGCGCAGACATTAACCACATTGAAAGAGGAAGTGACAATCCCGAAGGAATCAGGCTATATCAAGTGAAGAAGTAGCTAATTTTAATATTCAACAACCTTTTTTTTTTATTCGAAATGTGTATCCTTTTTACCTTGTCCAATTTGTATTATATTCCTATCTACTAAATACTGTCATTTGAAATTAAACAATGCGTCATATATCAAAGTTATAAATTGTAACAAAATGTAAATAAAAAAGTTCTTATGCTTGGGCTATTTAGAGAGAACACTACACGAATGCTATTTTTATAGTAATAAATATTATTGCTATTGCAAAGAAATCCATCAATCCGAAGAGCAGAGTTGCACATTATGCTTGGATATCTGATTAAAGTTCTTTGGCGTCTCACTTTTATCAATGCACAAAATTTCGGGTCATAATTATTACGTTTTATGCAAATGCCTCAATGCCTATTCTAAAAGAAAAAATACATGAATATTAGAATCGAAATACTATGACCAAATGTTTGTGTTCATCTGGTAGCAACATCTTTGATTTTCTCGGCGTCTATATCAGGTTTGCTACCGTACATCAACTTGGTATGCATATTTCAAAACCAAATTCATATGTATGTAGTGATGGTGAAAGGCTCGCCAGTAGTGTTGCTTCTTATGAGCAATGATGTGACATTTTTAACATTTGAGTGATTCGGTCACGGATCATTGCTGCAAAAACTTTAACGATAATAGGCAGATCGGCAGCTATAATTAGTTCTGTCGAAAATGTTGATGGTTGCCGTCTCAAGTTTGAATTTTTTCATTGAATTCTTGAGCAAGAAGAAGACGAAAAGGATCAATAAATCGTACAGAGCAAATCCTAAATATACATGCTGACTGTATGTTGTCTCTCATGCAGGATCAACATTATCAATAAATAATAAACAACCTTGATTAAAACAATCGCCCCCCCTTTATTTTACAAGCCAATGAAAGCGACTATTTTATTACACATGTTAATACGGCCCAGGTCTTGTTGCAACATGTTGATGTGTATGGTTATAGACGAAAAAAACACCAACCAGTTACGGTGAACATGATAATGCTACAAATTGAACAGGATCTGGATTGTGTCTTTTTTCTTCTTCTGACCAACATCTTTGGCTGCATTGCCATGGCGACATCCAAACGCAAGAGATAAAAGAAGGCATGTCCTCTTTTATTTTTATTTTTATTTTTACAAGGATGTAGATATTTAATAATACAGAATATAAAAAGAAGCGCATCTCTCCTATTTCCTGATCTTTCTCTCTTTTTGTATCCTTTTCTTTTCTTTTCTTAGTTATCCTCTGATATGATAAAGTTTATATTACTGGTTGCTTTGTCTATAATTATTTCAGCAACGTCCGGCTTGCAATTTGGAGAATTATGTGACTCAACACCCATTTATTCGTGAGTAGATTTGACAAACACTGGGTCCATTGTATTAACAAGATACTCAGGGCAACCTGGCAGTTTGACGACTCTTGCGCCAGTGTGTACTTGTTTTGTGATTCATCCCGCAACAATACTTGCAATTACAAAGGATGCTCAAATAGCGATTATATCCAAGGGTAAATTATACGAATATTTTGTTGCTAACCATGCCATTTAACAATTTGTTCTCAGATGGAACGAAAAAGAACACAAATTTCCAAATCGATGTAGCAACCAAATGTATTGCCCTGACAATGGAGCGCAGTGTACCTCACTCGTGCCGGTGGGTGGCCATTGCGAATTGGTGAGACTATAATTTTTTTTTTTTGTCCTGCATTATTTATTTAAGACTACTGCAGCAAAGAGATGATGAATGTGCCGGGAAAGAGTCCATCTGCTTAAATTCGACATGTTTCATCAAAGGGGCACCTTTAGGTGGTAATTGTGGCTCAGACAGGTAACCATGGTAGAGACAAAAAGGGGCGAGCATACCAAGATAATTAACAAATAAGACAGGACAGATTACGTATCATATGATGCAAAAGGATTGGCGGTTCAGCAGACAATCATCCGAGACAATTGCACTGAGGGGAGCTGGTGTGACAACCACCTTTGTGCAGTGTCGAACCCTGTAGGATCCAGCTGCTGGCAGGACCGAGAATGTATCACTGGCTATTGCACAGATGACGGAACATGCATAAATGGGCCGGATGTATTCCATAAAATTGCCAATTGGCTGTGGGCAGTGCTGGGATGCTCCGTGCTAGTATTTGTAACCGTCATATTAGGGTTTCTCTGGATTTTACATCGATACCAGTCCAAGAAAGAGCATGAGAAAGCGGCTAAATTCTTTGGCGACAATGATGAATTCTTGAAAAAGTATCAAATGATGCAGCATCAGGATGACACTGCGTCCACTTCAAGATTAGTCGAGGACAGTCGAGCCAGTGTCGTTTATCTGACTACGCCAGACTATCATGAATCTGCTGCGCTGGGCACAACAAGGCCTCTCAGTTGGAGACATTCAGGCAACCTAAATAGACAATGATTTATGTGACCGCCCAGACTTGCCCGAATAATAATAAACATTCTATGAATAATAAAAATGTCGATCTTTGTTTCCCTTTCTTTTTTTTTTTTTTTCCTTCTTCTTGTTTGGATTCTATAACTCCGGTTGGCTGGTTTTAACCCCCTTCTTTTTCACTGCTACAACTCTTTACTTTACACACAATGCTGCCTCAGTTTGGATACATTGTTGCTCAGGCAGGCGCCGATTACTATTCATTACCAAGGTCTCCCCCTCCTCCATCAGCACTGCCGCAGACGGCCTCAGGATCCATTGTCACACAATCCCAGCAAGCAGTACAGCCGTCCTCATCACTACATCAAAACCAGCAGCAGCAGCAGCAGCAACAGGGCAATGGTAGCATTTCAGCGCTGGCTCCTCTTTTGAACAATAAACTATTTGGCTTCAGCAGCGGCAGCGATGCTCTACAGCCATCATCGTCATCCACACCACCACCATCATCATCAAATGATAATTTCTACAAGTCAAATGCTTCAAATGGCAATTTTAACACGCCTCCTTATTATTCGCGACAGCCATCTCCATCGCCTAGCTCAAGCAATATTCCTATTCTACCTCCTCCGTCCTTCTTGTACTCGTCTTCTGCTTCCACGGCAAAGAAAGAGAATATACCTAAAGCGGGCTTCCAGCAACCCAATGTTTTACCAGTCTTGGAAAAGAAAAAAGAAGCCTCATGGTACACTCCCCTTCCGCCGGCACAACAGCAGTCTACTACTGTTGCTGCCCCTCCTCAGGCAAGCAGCATTCCAACACCTACTCATCACTATCATCACCATCATCATCAGCAACCACCACCACCACCACCACAGCAGCAGCAGCAGCAGCAGCAACAACAACACCGGTCACCACAACCACTGCCTCCGCCTCCCAATCCTTTTCAACAGCAACAGCAACAACAAATGCATCACAGTAACCATCCTCTGTATCACATTAAACCCAATTCCCCACCTCAGCGTGCTGGCTCTCCTTTCTATGACCGTCCTGTCATCGAAGACGATCGCAGTGTACAGCCTGTCAGCCATCCAAACAAATGGCAGGGTAAGTCTATTTTTACTATTTATTGTTGGCGCTTTGTTTTAAATTGTTTGGGATAGACAAGCTCAGTGCTACCAAGTCAAGCGCAAGAAAAGAGTACAATGATCTGATGACTTGGATGGATAATGAATTTTGGGAACGATCAGACGAGTAAGTTTTACCCCATGGCACGTGCACTCAGACATCATGTCTAAACCAGTTGATAGAATCTATCAAGATAAAATATGCCAACTAAAGCAAGAATTAGCACAGCTCCAGAAAGGTATCGGTCTTTTTCACGGGGAAAAAGACAAATGGCCTCGTATTAAAATTTTTCACTACAGGAACTCATTCGGCATTCAGGGAAATCATGACTGACTATGAAATGAAGCGAGAAAAATCCATCCATGATGCTGAATCATTTATGAAGTATCAGATTGAATTTATAGATACATTTTACGACCAAGACCTGAATGCGTTGGAAGACGAATACGAGGTTAGTTTTCTGCTTCTTTGTCTTTGAGGCGCTTTGTTTTATTCATTAGCCTTTTATTTATTAGAATGAGCGAAAGCAAATAGAGGATACTCTAATCAATTCCATCGAGGACAAAAGAAAGCAGATGAGAGAGGATCGCGAAGACAACAACGAGGAAGAGCCTCCTAACAACCACACCAGAGCAAAGCGCAACCTGAGAAAAAGAAACGCCGAATCTGCCATTGTTAAACCAGCAGAGCCCACATCCAAAAGAAAAGCAGGTAATTTTATTTCCATCGTATGTACAAGAAACAACCTAAAAGCTTAAATCCCACTTTTTTTTTTCTAGTACGACCAAGCACACTTCCAAATATTCACACCATATCTTCGATAGAAGAGGAAGAATTAGAAAACGAGTATTTATTCATGAAGGTAAATTGTGCTTCATAAGCAGACCAGCCCTGGATAACACTCTTTCGCCATTAGAAGTCTTTTCTTTCATCCGCATCCGCTCCAGCAACAGTCGTGTCAGCTGTTGCAGCAACAACATTGAATAACAACAACAACACTAAATTGATCTCCCGGTAAAATATCGCCAGTGTAACATGATAACCAAACTATTTACAGCAAAAAAAAAAAAAAAAAAAAAAATTACAGCTTAATAAATCACTTGTACCCGAATGCCATTTTACAAATATCTCATCCACAGCCACTAATCCAGTCAGTAAAGATAAAGATAAAGGGTCATTGAACCATTTAGCAAGAATTTCTGATTCAAATACGCATTTAAGAGTTTGACAAGCTGCTTTTCCCAACGTCTTTTGCCAAAATTGCCAACCATAGTAGCTGATTTGTACGTTGAAAGCTTGATTTTGTGATATGCATTTCTTATGATGTGATGAGACAATGGCCAACTTTCTTCTAAACATCATCATATCAAAACAATTTTTTTTTCTGCACGCCATATACATATAACCCTTAGCATATTTAAAAGCCCTATTGTCCCACACCTCAACAACAAAAAGTTGGCATATACAATGATTAAGCTGTAATTAGTTCACAGGTTTCGGGTTAGTGCTAAATCGACGCACAAGATACCACAAATATGGGAGGATTAACAGCAGCAAGTCTTATTCTCAACTAATCATAACATAACACTGCGATGAACAAACAAGACACGGGAGAAGAAACCAACAGCAAACCAGGTGAACTCATTTTGCATGACCATCATTTCATTATTGCAAGAGCTGTGCTCATTTGTCTCGCTCAACAACCATGGTATGCTATGCAATGCTGGTGGCTACCTCTAGAGCCATTGCAACACAGCTGAATCCCTCAAAACCGTATCAAGCAATTGCATATGGCGTTTATGTAGTTCTTCTCTTATTGGTAGGTCAAATTACAAATCTCATAGCCTGTCACCATGATAGTGATATATCGCAAGAGGTGGAAGCATATCTGATCAAGTGTTATTGAGTGGCTTTTGATGCATCCAAAAATATGTAAATTTCTTGGTTGACAAACAAATCATCTTGCAGCAGTTAGATATCACAAACAAGAATTAATACATATATTTCCATAATGACATTCATATGCTAGCTATGCAGATCATTAAATATTATCTATTTTATCTTGTTTTACATGATTTTTTCAGATCCATGTATCAAATGTAAAGTACTCATTATACATTTAATAATTTGCTTACACATGATATATGTATAAAAAGAAATGAACAAGAGGGGAAATTATGCATTTAGAAGCGGAGTGCGTTCACTTGGGGGTATCGATGAGTTGTTTGATTTCGATGATTCAGTCTTTTGGCAAATGTCAAATTTACAAATAGGGCACTACACATTAGACCAGCGGTTAGACATCTTCAGCAAATATTGGGTGCCAAGATAACACTTACAAACTTCTTGTGTGACGTTAACCATGCATCGACGCATTTAGCATGAAATTCATGTTTGCACGGCAAAGTCCTTAGCTGATCACCTTCGACATAATCTTCAAGACAAATGGCACATTCAGTATGTTCAATATCTACAATTTTCTCACGGCGAAATATGTACATTGGTAACTTGGCAACAAAGTTGGTGGGAGCAATGTCGTTTTTTTTACGCTGTCTTTGTCTTAATTGCCAAGTGAGATAGATAAACAGCATCATCACAGCGGGCGATAGCACAACTACTAGCAGCATGTCTAAAAGCGGCCTGGAAAGCAAGCAATGAGTTCTCTACATGGCTTCTTGAAATCAAGTCAGTGTCTATAAATACCATGTCAACAGATCGTCCCCTGATAATCTTATGGCGACGGGCGCATCAGGATTTGTAGTCTCAAATAATTGCAACAGAGCTTTATATTGATGTTGTGCTACAAAAACACTTGGAATATGTACATCAGAGGTATCACCTGGTTTGTATTATGAGAAATATTGAAAAACAAATCCCTCCCTTTTTTTAAAAAAAAAAAAAAAATTAAAGCTTACCTGGAGCATACATTGTCACCCAACCATTGAAATGCTTATCGCCTACAATGACAGCAATGGCTCCACTGTCCTGCATGGTCTTTACCTTTTGTAAAAATGAGCATTGACCTCGTTCGACCAGTGCGATCCAATTGCAGATGTGTGGGTTTGGGACAGAGATACAGCCAAAAGAATCGTTTGCGCCTGGCGGTGCCAACAAAATGCCTGTAATACCTATCTCCCCGTCAATCCTAGGCCCAAACGCTGCTATGCGATCCACAAGAGTGTCGTTTGATTCCTTCAATTTTTATTTCATTTTTTGTCAGCGAATTGTACTTGTGCCATGATTATAGTCTACTTACAAGAATGGTGATCGTTGCTTGGCACATATTAATTACAAATAAGAAAAGAAAAAAGGAAAACAGGCTTTTATAATACATTATTTTCATGATATAAGCAAAAGAAAAACAGGAAAAAAAGTAAAAAATAAAAGTGAAAAGAAAAAATGTGAAAGAGAGGAAAAAAAAAAAAAAAAGAGTTTGAAGGAAGGGGGTTGCGTATAAATCAGCAAGCAAAACCACACACGCTCACAAATCACCAGATATTTCTATACAAAAGAGTCGAATGCAGACGTTTTCTTTTACAACCAATTTATGTAGGTTTGTTATGTAAATCTAATACGGAGTGTATTATGCTATGCTTTTTTATCAAATGTCTCTAATTGCTTAATAGATAAACACAGCCTTCTTCCTCCGTAACCATTTTAGGTACTTGCAAATCGTTCTAAACAATATAAGTTTCTTTGGTTGATGTAACGTCATCTTGCACTTACAAGAGCATATCGCATTTCTCCGTTGCATAGCAACAGTTTAGAGTTTTCAAAGCGCCATGTCTGCTTTCTTTCGCCTTGTTGCAAGCGTTTTGATTGGAATACACATTGATCTACGGTCTTGGCCTTTTCTACGCCCAACACTACAAGTATATAAAAAGAGAAATATCAATTCAAGCCGACTCATTAACCACTAATACAAGATTTTACCACAACCAGAATGCCTGTTGACTATGAATCCTTGGTGGTAGCACCACAATTGATGATGGCGATGCTGACCTCCTATCTTTTTTGGGCGTAATTCAACTCTAATTGAAGGCTTTTGTTTACGTTTTAGTTTCATGGCATCATAAACATTATTAGTATTTCAGAAAAAGAAAAAAAAAGAAGAAAAAAAACAAGGCAACCTGCATCGAAATTTCGGATACTGTCAAGACTTGATTTTGTCGGTTTGGACATTCAATATAAAACCAACCGGCGGGAAATTCATTCATGTTGTCGACAAGGTAGGGAAATTCAACAGCTTGCCCTCGTTCATACGGACGCAACCTAGCAGCCCACAAGATCATCAGTCACGTTAAGGACGGTTGATGATAGAATGCAATTGTGCATGAATCTCATCAGTAAAGATACATATCCTAGCACTTAAAAAATCAGCACATGTTTCGAATTGCCGGTATTTTATGCAGCGAGAAAATTATAAACATGATGGCAGGATACTGGGATCACGGATTCAGTGTACATGCTCAAGAAGAGGGAAATTAAAAGCTTAAATTTGAGTCATTTGAATGGCATGATGTAGCTGCGTATCAAGTATATCAGTCATTATGTGGCCTAACGTCAGGTATGTCATAGCATAGTACCCAGTAATAGTGTCGTACTACTGCTAAATGACACAGTTTCAACCAAATTTGGAGCAATCAATCATTTTGCAGTAGCTTTTTCCTAACCCAAAAGGTAGGTCTTATGGTATCAACTCTTGATACGTCCTCGTACAACCTCTTGCCCGTCTTGCTCACTCTGCTCTTCATGACGCAATTATAATTACAAAGAAACATACCCTCAACTACTCGGTATGTTCATATTTGCATCGATCTCTCCACCTACTGATAATCGTCATATAACTTGATGGCTTTTATTTACATTTGGTATCTATCCTTTACTGCTCTTTGTATTTTCTAAGATAACGCTGCAAGCGCCTTTTTAGATTCCTCGATTTTGTCAACAGAATTGTAAACCTCGCCTACGAACACCAATCAATCACCCATCCAACTCTCAAAATTGAAAAAAAATAAAAAAATACCTCTGTTCTCTGCATCTTGCTGTTCCTTTAGATAAAACCTTCGGTCCCAATCAATGGCGGCCTGTTGTATAAAGATGATTGTGCCCGATACGTGCAATATACTAAAGCTACAAGGCAATGTTGCGATTTGCTTGATAAAAAACATTGTAGACAAATACATATCGGTGAAGTCTCTTGGAATTCGCAGTATCCCAATGCGTGTGGTCGGATTATACCATTTGACTGTAGGGCACATGTCAGCTTGCTCCCTTCAGATGCTGTATCGCACAGTTACATACCTGTAACACTGCCTTGTCCTTTGCCAAAATGACCATAATTCACTTCAATAGCTTTAAAAATAGCATTGCTAATCATGTAGTCCGTCACTCTAAATACAGTTTTTGGATATACAACCTTCCCATTCTCGATTGCAGGATCCTCGACAATTTGGAATAATACCCAACGGTTTTTGAAGCGAACCATGCCTTTTTGAATATTGAGAAAAGGGATGCTCTGTCATTTTGGTCCAAGGAAAAAAAAAATTGCATATGTTTCCGTGACCGCCATGCTTGCATTACATACCCAAAATTGCTTAAAGGTCTAAACCAAAGAAAAATTCCTGGACCAAATTGCAGAGTGGTTGATTTTTTTTTTTTTATACATTAGAATTTCAAGTTCCAAGACAAACGGCGTAGGTTGAACGGTCAATGGCTCAGTATGTTTAAAATGTTGCACTTGGCCAATAGCCTAGAGGTTATTCCCGCAATTGGCTAAGGAACAAAAAGTTGTACAGTAAATTCTCCCCAAATGTCCAGGTGATCCAGGTTACATGTAAAACAAAAGTCATAGTACAACGCGAAATTCGACATCAACTCATGGTATTTGCCAATATCCTTTCGGATTAATGTTATTATTCACGGAGAATATTAACTCCCCGGGCCTAAAGTCTTGGGCAGACTGAAATTGTGTCGCATAATAATATCCTTCTACCTGTATATAAAAAGGCCTTGTAACAAAGAGTACTCCTTCTTCTTTTCTGTACATTTCAATTATAAACAACACTTATTTATCAACATGGTTTGCCAAAAGACTTTTACATTGTACGTGTAGACCGCATTCTGTGTCGTCAACAAGTCATCTAATACTCCTTGATTTAGAAACAATGGCAACAAGATTCCTGCTGTTGGTTTAGGAACTTGGTTAGTTGAATAGCTCGATAGTGTTCTCCTTCAAAGACATAGCTAACTCGCTTTATCAAAGGCAATCTGGAGAGGAAAATGACACTGTTTACAGAGCTGTCAAGGCAGCTATTGCTGATGGCTATCGTCACATCGATACCGCCATGATGGTAAGATTTCGCACTATGTGCGCGTCAGTCAAATCTCACCGCCTTTACTATATAAATAGTATGGCAACGAAGCCGAGGTTGGTAGAGGCGTTCGTGATGGGCTCAAGGAAAGCGGCTTGAAGCGTGAGGACATTTTCGTGACCACAAAGTTGGCCACCATCCATGCTCGTCCCTCTCATGTCCCCAAGGCCTTTCAGGATTCTCTTGACAAATTGGATATCGGGTACATTGATCTGTACATGATGCACTGGCCCGTTGCCATGAACCCTGCCACAGGTCAGCTAGTGCCCCTTAAACCTGACGGCACTCGCGACATTGACGAGGAATTGAAAGGTAGATTTGAAGATACTTGGGCCGCCATGGAAGAGCTATTGGATACCGGCAAAGTCAAGAACATTGGTGTCGCCAATTTCTCTATTCCCAACCTTGAACGTCTTTTGAAGACAGCCAAGGTTGTTCCTGCTGTCAACCAAGTCGAGCTTCATCGTAAGTGGCTAAATCAAAACACAATCAAACTACAGGTATTGACCTTTTTTGTGCTTATGCAGCTTACTTGCCACAAACCAAATTGCTTGAATACTGTACGTCCAAGGGCATCCATAATTCTGCTTATTCTCCCTTGGGATCTTCTCAATCCACTTTGCTTCAAGATAAAACACTCGCTGAAATTGCTGACACTCATGGGAAATCTATTGCCCAAATCTTGATTTCTTGGGGTGTCACCAGAACCAGTGTGTTGCCCAAGAGTGTGAATCCTGAAGTATGCTATCATTGTGATACATGAGTCTGAATCTTTACTAACTTTTTTTTTTCTTTAACAAACAAACATAGCGTATTGCTGCCAATATCGAAACTGTTGAATTGACCCAAGAAGAGATCCAAAGAATCAATGATATCTCCAAGACCACTACTAAGCGTTTTGTCAAGCCTGCTTGGGGTATTCCAGTTTTTGATGAAGATTTCGAGTAAACTCACGCTTTTTTCTTGAAAAAAACGACTTGTATCATCATCCTAACCCGCCACATTTGTATCGAATAAAGTGTACTAGTTTTACATACTTGACTGTCAGAGGGGTTTGAGAAAAATGCCTAGCTATACATGCGATGTTTATGTATCCTACCTTTACTATAGTGCAGTTGCTGAAGCCAATAATATAGCAAACTTGTAATTCTCGAAAATGATTGCTACATCCATCGCAAATAGAATGCAAAGAGCCAGAAATAATTTTTGGAGAAGTAAAGAATTTAGCAGAAATTTGATGAATTATCAGCATTTAATAGTTATTTGAGAGACGCAAACAGAGGTAAATTAAACCTATTGATTAGTTGTTGTCCTACCCAAAGAAACCAATATCTAGATCATACGAACATTCCTCTGTTGAGACTCTATATTTGACGTAGACCACCAGAATCGGTTCTCACATATTCGTTTTATAGCACAAAGGAATAATTATTTTAGACTATACATAATTGACTTGTCGTGTTATATATATGAATGACGAAAATGTACGTGGTAAGGTTTCAACTTTTCAACTTGTATAATGGCGACGCATAAAAGAATCGGCAGAAAAACTGTTATAAATTTTCTTAATCGAATAAACAATGGACGCCCTGTTCAGATCACTAATAAATATTATGTAGATCATCTAGAGTACAAATTTTATTATAGAATATGTATGTATTTCCTAAATAATTGTGAAGGAAGGTAAAAAATATAAATATATACAATCTGGAAATGGTGAATGGATAAAAAAAAACTGTTACAAAAGAAAGGATTATAGGTATAGAATGTCAAGAGACAATACAGAGCAATTAAGCTTGGAAATCCCTGATCAAAGCCTTGATAGAGTCAATTGTACCAAAAACGCAACCAATGATACCCAAGAAAAGAGTCAAAGCACAGAAAGCGAGCTCGTACCAAGGCTTATTGCGGACTCCTGTAAGCTTAAGGTAACATAAGATAGGCAAAAGGAATACCAAACCACAATTTGCAAGAGCACCGATCAATCCCATAAAGTCATCAAAGAAGGGAATGAACGCAGCAAGGACGACAAGAATAACCATAGTACCCGTACGAATAAGGCCACGAAGACACCAACATCCAAATCTACCGTAGCGTTCATCAGTGACACCAGTCCATTGTTCGAATTCAAGAGAGAAGGAAGTGGTATAGATAGGAATAGCGAAAATAACATGAATAGTCATGACGATCATGGAGAGAATCTGACCAGTGCTACCGGAAGGCAAAGAATTGTAGATGGGACTTTGGGTATCTCTTCCGAAAGACCAATAGCCAGGGACAGCAGTTAAAAAGTAGAGAGCGGTACAAGTAGAAAGACCAGCAAGAGCAGCATATTTCCATTGATGAGGCTTCTTTAAAGCGTGTTCGACGTGAGGGTAAGTATTGTTACCACCAAAAGAGAAGGCAATTGTAGACAGAGCAACGGGGAATCCTTCCCAAATAACGGAGTCGTGCATTACGATGTTTTGAGGATTAGCGTTGCGAAGCATAGGGCCTTGGATGAGGATGACAAAGACAGCCATCATGGTACAAACAGCACCAATGGCAGCAATGACAGTTACTTCTTTCAAAGTTCTCATAATAACAGAGGGCAGCAACAAAAAGACACCCCAGATAATAGCCCAAACCTTGTAGCTCAAGACAGAACCAGCTGTTCCATTCAACAAGGCGACCATATTATTGCTGGCCAACACAAGGTAAAGAGCTGGACAACCAAACAAATTAAGCAAATGAAGACATGATGCAACAATATAGCCCACCCAGCCGAATGCAGCAGTACCGATGGCTTTATAGTCATGGAGACGATGACCAGGCTTATAGTATAAACAGCGAATGAGGACAACAGCACTATACATTGCCATGAAATAGGCAAGGAATAGAATGAGAATACCTAACCAGCCGCCTTCAGCAAAAGCCTATATAAGGCAAAAATTTTAGTTCAATTTTGAACTAAATGGAGTGATCTAGATCAAATCATTCTTACCTTTGGAAGACCCAGAGTACCAGTACCAGCAACAACACAAACGACATTGAAGTAAGCGGTCAAAAAATTGCCATTGCCATGGCCAAATTCATTGACAATGCTTGATGCACGATCTTCCTCGACATAATTGTCAATGACGGTCTCTTCGACCTTGACTTTTTCAGAGGCGACTGAAGCCGGATAGGATGAATCAGCTGGCATTTAGATTTGTACAAGAAAAAAAAAAAGTAAGAAGTTTAGAGACGAAAGAAAGAGTTTTTGTAGTAAGGAAAAATAGACGTCTATTTATATCAAAACAATTTTTGAAAGGAAAAAATTCTAATGGATGTTTGTAGCACCTGAAACTTTAAAAAGATAAGTGGATTCGCTAAAAGCCCCGCAAAAGAGGTTGTGGTTGGTTCATGAAAAGAGAGGGGTAGGTGTCCTGCTACCAAATACCGCTCGACTGGGTAGTTTTTAGGCCTATGACCACCAAATGCACTTTTTACCAAATGCATCCAAATGGTTCCACTTTTTTTTTTTTTTTACATTATGTCAACTTCGGAATGTTGCTAGCGTTTATAAATGATGCAAATAACCAACTATGTAGAAAGAGTTTTGTAGAATACAAGTTATTTTTCTCACGCAAAAAAGGATTAATTATCAGAAAACATCAATCTGCAGATTAGCTTTCTAATCAAGGGAATTTGGAGATAAATCATTATAGAAAGCTTTCTTTGCCGTATCACATTTTGGTGAAACCTGCTATCTCTCACTGCCACTGCGGGCGGGAAAAAAAAGTATGACAAATTCTGTACTAAAAATATAGCGATAAATTACATGTTTCCAATATGTGTAAACCATTCAAGAACCCACACTGAGTGCTTTTCTCACGACAAGAATAAAAGAAAGGGACCTAATATCAATCTCTTTTTGCGCTAAACCTCTTTCTTTTACCTGGACATAATAGGTTCCGATGCTCTTTCATTAGAATTAATTGCTTCAAAAGTACAAATCATTTTTTCATGAGATGCTCTCTTAGTGTCAGTCGCCCTTTACAACCATTATAGCCGACCCAATTGCTGCAAAGCCAGCATATCCTTATACATATACGGAGAAAACCGTGTACATGTGATCTATTGCATCGATGCAGCCAATCATGGATTTCAACTGCAAAACTTACTGATTGGAGACCTTGGTAAAAAAGGATATTCTGTAATGTTTAAACAAACACGGAAATAATGATCTAACCTCTTTTGTTTTTGCACTGTAGATGTGATATGAATTATTACTGCTTGCTTATACATCGGATATGCACTTTTTTATACATTATTATCAAATCGAATATGCAGGCAAATTCCTTTTTTTTCCGGCTCCAAATACATTTCTTCACCCGTTTATCGGTTTATTTTTCAACGCCTGTTCACTGGTTACACGGATCGGATTTTGTGATTGAAGTTTAATATTTTCAACTGAGATAATCTGAGATAAAATCTTGTTCATGAGTAAAATCTTATCGAATGTGCGAGTGAATTTTGTCTAGTATATAGCAAATGTATCACAACCTAATCTACAAGTACAATACTTCGCCAAGATTTTTATTTTAGTGCGTTTTATGAGATAATATTGATATTCAAAGGGTCATTTTTCAAATTAAGAGTATATGAAATGCTTTTTTAATCCCGGGAAAACCAGACAAAGACTGCAAGTTTCCTTATAGAGAAAAGGCTTAGTACATAGTCGTTACCAACATATACTAAACCATGGCAATGAAATTGTACAAAATCACTTAATTGTAATCAATTAATGACGTGGTATCCACATTACTAATAAATGAGAGGATATACGATTTGTCTAATGAATACAGTCGTATAACCAAAAATTTTCTTTGTTTCAAGAGTATTCTATCATGGAAAAATATTGGTCTATTAAACACATTCAAACAGTAGCTTTTCTTTTTGATGATCCCAAAAATAAAAAAGATCTTCTCACGAACTTTCCATGTTTCGTCTCTCGGTTGTGCCCGGGGAACCAGATCTGGTTAGAAAATTATAGGAAATATTATATGGGGGGAGGACTAATCATTCGTTTTTCTCACAGTCAAAAAAGTTGAAATTGTACAGCGCTTTGTGACAATAATGATAAATGTAGGCAGATATTCCAAAATAATTGACAATAGTTAATTGGAAATGCAAGCTATCGCCGTGTGAGATTGCTCTGTCAAACAATATGGCAATCGTACCTCAGGTAAAGAATAGGCCTATAATTCAAATGAAAGAATATAGCCTGGAGTCAATACACAGTTCCATGAGTAATTTTACTTTCTCAGCAGATTATGGAATTGTTACCGATGAGCCTCCTCTTCAGACGTTTCCTGGTTTCGGAATACAGCAAACTTTTTCCAGCTTTTGCACGACCTTTAAATGGGATAATGGTATGCTAGAGCTCACCAGCACTTTCATGACTTAAAGCATATTTTTTTTTAGTATTTTTGTATGCATTATTGTTCCATGTCAATGTATGAAGGCTAAAAAATTACATTTCCCAAAAGAGGAACTCCAAGTTTTGAAATTGCAGCGTGTAATTACCGCATCATGTGTTATTTTTGCATGATGTACGGTATTAATATGTCCTCCAAAATATACAGCACAGTTTTGTTTATGGCACTAAATGGTCCACGTTATTTTGAAATCTATTGTTCACTTCATTACTTGTTTTACGCGTGCACTATGATGTCATTTTGTAAAGTCAACCACTTGGGTGAAATAAGCATTGCTTTGTGTTACTCGATTTCGTACGAGCAATCCCGTCAACATCGATGGCTACGTATTCTTCCCAGCTCTCATCGTACAAATTTGTGCATGATATTTACCGCTTTTTTTTTATTCTGCATGTTTCTGCAAGCGTAACATGTAAATGGTATTGGTTCAACTGTGATGCATATAACGGGCTTGTTACATCTGAATAGTGCGGATAGGTGTAGAGCAGACTGCGCGTCGATATAATGAAATTGGCCACGTTTGCAATATTACTATTTACAATAATTATTGGCTCTTAGGATATATTTCATTATATTCGCGTAATTATACAGCCTTTTGTTAATTCTAGGATTTGATAACCGATAATTCTTGATTTGGTTTGATTTTCTCCAGAGAAGTGCGTCGTACAGGCATAACAAAATTACCTTCAAACAGAGAGCCAAGATGAGGTCAATTTTACCGTAGTTATAGGTCCATATGTATAGGGCGACCTGAAGCAAGACTAACGGAACTTTAATCACGAAATTCATTGCTTGTTGCATATCATGGCCATGTTTGAATGATTCTAACAATACTGAGCGCTGTTTTCATTGCTAGATCGATTGTGCTCACTGACTTGAAACCTGTCTATGTCTATATATCCGGTTTTTGTTATAGAAAACACACATTAATAGGCAAACCATCGCGATTTTAATGTAAAAATGTTGCTCTACTGTTTGATTTTCGAAAATCACCAGTAGAGTATTAGTTACAGAGACATACTACCGTAGGCTCTGTCTATTTGGAGTGCTTATAATGTTCATTCTATACACACCTACTATAATGAATATGCTTCATTGGTAGTATACATAAGCATAAATGACAAAGAAGAAAATATAGGGGGCGTTGAAAGACGAAAGTCATTCGCAAAGACACGTCAGATGAGTTTACAGATTAGGCCAAGCCTACGCTAGCTTCATAGGCCAATGTTAGATGCTTCTATGGATCATTATAATGCTGGTTCCCAGATTTTTGATGTTGACAATAGATGGAAATTGGTACGTCACAATGGTGTAAGCACAGTTCTGCAATAGAAATCAACAGAGTTCCTTTTTTTCGCCTTGTTTCTCCTTTACTATTTTAAAAACTTAGCTTACGTATTCAGCAATAAGAAAAAAATGTCCATGAAAAAATTGCAAGGTATGTAAAGACGATGACCTATGGATGAAATGCTCACGGTGGACATATTTATAGCCGAAATAGACAGATTGTTAAAGAAAGTTAGCGAAGGACTTGAAACTTTTGAGAGTATCTTTGACAAAATTCATCATACCAACAACGCCAACCAAAAAGACAAATACGAGCAAGACCTGAAAAAAGAAATCAAAAAGCTACAGCGACTTCGGGACCAAATAAAAACATGGCTATCGTCAAATGACATCAAAGACAAGCGTGCTCTTTTAGAAAATAGAAAGTTAATTGAGGCTCAAATGGAAAGATTCAAGCAGACTGAAAAGGAGATAAAGACAAAGGCATACTCAAAAGAGGGCTTGATGCAAAAAGAACGCTTGGACCCCAAGGAGAAGGAAAAAGTCGATGCTTGCGAGTTTCTCACCAATGCTGTGGATGAGTTGTCGAGACAAATTGAGCACGAAGAATTTGAAATCGAGCAGTTGGAGAGTTTTAAGCGTGGTAACAAGAAGGCGGATAATCAACGTGTTGAACGTTTACACAAAATGGAGGGCTTGAACGAACGAAGAAGATTTCACATTAATCGCTTAGAGCTGATTTTGAGGTTGTTGGAGAACGACCAACTTGAGCCTGATCGTGTGAATGAATTCAAGGACGCAATTCAGTATTATGTCGAATGCAATCAAGAACCTGATTTTGAAGAAGACGAAGGGCTCTATGACGAATTAGATTTAGAAAAAGAAGAAGAGCTGTATGCGATTCGAACAGACGAATTTCATAGTAAGTAGAGGAAAAGAACGAGATGAATCAGAAATTGACTTGATGGCGACCTAGACAAATCAGATTCTGAAGTAGAAAACGAGGACCATGTAAGCAGGCATATACCATTACGAAATTTACGTGTAATTAATTCAAATCAAAGGTCCAATATTCTTCATTATCAACACCTGCGCATAGCCCTAAAAAATCTACCAAATCCAGTCCAAAGTCGTGTAAGTTTTTTCATGCTTTAGCCTTTCAATTATTGAACGACCGTTTTTGTAGTACAAGACGAGGTTGAGGCAAGTGCTGTCAAATCCACGTCCACAAGAGATGCATCATCTTCAACATTATCGTCCAACTATGCACAAAGCCTCTCACCATCCAATAAATCATCTGATAAAGGTAATTTGACTCCACACAACATGCGCATGATATCTAAATTTTAAAATTTGTTCAAATGAATTTTTTAGCATCTGCTTGGAATGAGCCGCCAAAAATTATCGATCAATCCAAACCCTCGTCGTCATCATCAGCAACTGATAAGAGAGAACTTTTATCAAGTCCATACTCAAATTCAAGCACTGATGACAAGGACCCCAAATTGCCTGCATCACTTGCCGATCTCGCACCATCCTTTGAGCTAGTCAAAAACAAGAACACGCCTGATCTTCAATACACTAATCAAATGCTGGATGCCAGTTTCCAGCATGTGCCTGATTTGATTGATTCCGAGCGACTTAAACTATATCAACCTCGTAACCCCTTCAGTAACCCAAGTTATTACCCACAGCAACCCTTGGTTATATTCGATAACCCTGTATTATACGAAAAGTTTGACATGGATACGCTTTTTTACATCTTTTATTACCAGCAAGGAACGTATCAACAGTAAGTACTGGTCATTTGCTAAAAAAAAAGACTGATTAATAATCAATGTATAGATATTTGGCAGCTAAAGAACTAAAGAAGCAATCCTGGCGATTCCATAAAAAGTACTTGACTTGGTTCCAACGCCATGAAGAGCCAAAGATCATTACTGAAGATTACGAACAAGGCACTTATATTTACTTTGATTATGAAGGCGCCTGGTGTCAAAGAAAAAAGACAGATTTTAGGTAAAGCTATTACATACGATTATTGTGAACACTTTTATATTGACCAAGATACATAGATTTGAGTATCGTTATCTTGAGGAAGCCTAAACTTGACTGAATCATCAAATAAACCTTGTTCAATTGCTGCATGTATACCAATAACCTAGCAGTTAACTAAATACTGTATTTAATGGCGTTAGCATTTTGCAAATATCAAAACATCACACATCTAAAAAGCTTCTTAAACTTTTTAAATCAGATCTAATGTTTTTAATAATAATTCTGCTGATAACCCAAGTCAAAGGTACCTGCTTAGATTGTGTAGTATTTATTTCAGCTACAAACAAAGTAAAAGGAAATTGCCTTTGAGGTCAATTCTACAGCATCTGAGCCATAGATTTAAATCTAAACATATCGAAGCTACTTATGAAGCTTGTGTTCTACTTTTCAATTGAAAGCAGATACTCGCTGGCAAGAGACCATGTTTATACAGCGACTTGGCCAATAGACAGTGAATTTACATTCAGAGGTGTTATTACATTTAACGGCAAAATATATGGATATGTCATATTTGTGTCGAATCAAATAGGTTAAATCACCTATTTACACCAACATCTTTCAGACCTTGACTATCCTGCTTAAACTGGCACAACACAAAAGATTGGCGCAGCGAAATGTTGTGTAAATATTATTTCTATAAAGACTTCAAATAAGAACTGAAAACTTTTATTGACATAAGATATGATCTCTATTTATACTAAACTATATGTCAATCAATTTGTATCCAATTTGTAACGATATGTAACCAGACATTACAAAAGCAGTAGGTAAACTGCTCATCAAGAATTTGTGCTAATTTCCCAAATCATATAAATATACGCTAATACCAAAGATAAACGAAGATGAGCGAAATTGTCTGTCCTTCTTCCCATTGCATATATTTTTATTCAATAAATCTATATCCTTGCCACCACTATCCTTGATTTATTCAACGTGAGCTCAAGGCCCAACATACACACTAGTATCAGCTTGATTTATCAGACTAAGAAAATTATTCAAATAAAACGGTTGTAAATAATCAGGGAAAGATCTCGTTTATTACATGTAAAATGTGATGGTTTATATATTAGTGAGTATAAGTGGACTGATGGGGGATAAGTGTGAGACATGGTGTGATTTATAGAATGGAACAGTAGATTGTAACTATTATCTATGAATATGTCATGTCGAGTTACAAATATGGAACATGATCCATCAGGATAGGTTCCTGGATTGTGTTCTGTTGGGGAATTGACAAATCAGAGTCAATCCCGATGGTATATCAGCAACATGCTATAGGGCTTGTGGCTAAATCAAGGTGCTAAAGCCAAGATGATGGGGGAAATCAGGGATTTACACCGCATGCTCTATAGTAAACCTTAGCTACAGTCATAAATTATGACGTTAGGACATAATGTTGGTGTTGTATTCAGAGAATGCCATGGTTATCACTATCTTAAATCAGCTACCATGGCAACCGTTCCTAATCGGATTGAGGGTTAAACGTCATCGATTATTCTATCTGGTAAATAGAAACAATCAATAGAATGTCTTGTATAAGAAACCATCTATTTGTGTTCTACTTATTCTGAATTGCGAAGCTCAACATATTATGAATGTGAATCATTCATAATGATTAGCTGGTTAAATATAGAAATAGATCTTGCTCTGACTACTACTGTGTTATAAACTTGTTAGAACATTAAATGTCAAAAATATTGTATTTTATAGATTTATTTTAGTATAAATAGACAGCTTCTTATGTCAATCAATAAACAATTAGTTTCGTATCTGGTAAATTAAGCATCAATTACTTTTTTATATTCTTTATCATATACAATCACCGGCTATGCTCATTTTCAAGACCTGGCACAACATTTGATTTATATAAATAAATCCAAAAGATGTATTACATACACATCTATTACACTAGGATTCTACTGTCTAACTGCATAATGTAAATCATGACTACACATGATTTACTGTAAGACCCTGGGACTGATCTGAGATCCTGATGTGAGACCTTGCCATGTTATTGATATAACAGCGTATATCGTTTCTTGTATAGTCTTATCCAGTTTATATTAATAGTACAACATGTCTGAGTGTGTATCACTTGATATTTATCTTATTAGCATAAGCTTGTAGCATATACTGGATTTTGTAAATGTCTAAGGCTCGTGTCGATATATAAGTATAAGTCTATAGCGTCATCCATCCTAATGGTGCCATCTCTAGCTTTTTAGCGCTTACATCTTATATAGTATAAATCTGTATTGCACATCTTTTATTATCTGTGTGCATATGTAGTCTATATCAATTTAAGGTAACTGTGTTGGATCAAAAAAGATAATAAAAACCAAATGTTAACGAGATACGAAAACTTAAAGATACTTTATTTAAGATCGAAATTGCATCTGCTATTTATACTTTTTACAGCTACATAAATTAATGGTAACTTATTTTAGATTACTAATTGACAAGACTAATTGATAGTGACAATCTACTTGAAAGGGTACGATGTGAGGTTATACAATAAGGGCTGCACGTTTTTGATCTGACAGTGCCTTAACCTTTATCCTGATGCTCAGATCTGTGTCACTTACAGGAATAACCTCCTCCAATTTACACAAGCGTATCGCATCACATCATTGGACAATCTTCAATCTTCAATTGAAGTACATTGCCATGATCTCCTGTCTATAATTATGGCAGATCAAAGAAAGAATAATTGAGGATTTTTGTTGTTCCAGAAAGGCATGAGAATAAGCAATTATTAGATTGGTAATTCTTTGTATAAAATGACAAGGAATAAGCTATAAACATACAATAAAACATGTAATTAACCTGGTATTACACACCAAGTTCAATGTTTAACCATGATGATAAAGAGTGTTACAATAGACAAAAAGATGGCACTATATTATCAATAAAATCATAAATTTTTGTGTCTGTGATTTTATTTTTATAAAGTTATACATTTTTTTGAGCAGATTATATTTCTATATACATAGTGAATATATTTCACAGTACGAATTGAGCTGGAAAAACTATTGTTAAATTTAAGCTTCCTCAGAACTATAGACATAGGCAGCATCTAGAAGGATCTGTCACATTTATATGCAGTAAGCAACGATTTTTACGCAGAATAATATGTAAGCTGTGTTTATTGAATTTGAAAAAATAAATAGATAATAATAAACTAAAGGTGAAGAATATATCATGTTGCAGGCGTTCTATGAAATTTACAGAAACTTATTGTTTCTTGCTACGGTAGCATGGAGTATCAGGGGAAAGCATGGGAATAGTATCATTCTTGAGGGTGAATACTTTCCAGTAATCAGGTATCTTTAAGTTGCGTAGATGAGCAGGAATCTGATCAGCCAAATCATCGCTAGTATGTTCCATGATTTTCTATACACAATTTTTTTCTGTTAGAAATGTCGACGAAAAAAGATAGAGTATGAAAAACTTACCTGTGGAATCTTTCCACCATGCTTAGTGTAAACACCTTTTTCATATGTTTGTTTCCAGAGCAAAGGAATTCGTTGGTCATGTTCTGAACCAGGCATAAGGGGTTCAGTAACATAGCAATTCTTACGATCAATATAAGCTTCATTCGGGTCCAAGTTACCAAGACTGATGACATTTGGATCCATACCTTCAGAAGCACCAAATTTGTTTTCGGAGAGAACAATGTGCCAACCCCAAGGGGAGATTGGGACGCTGCTGTTCCAAATTGGAGGACGTATAGTGTAATTTAAACGAGCAGTGTAGAAATCGAAAAAGGTAAACCCTTCATACAACCAGCCAGCCAGTTGCTCTTGCACGGGAGCAACCTCAGGGTTAAGGAAACGATAAAGGAAATTGTTGTGAAGAACCATGTTGCTGACTTGCATGAAATCTGCATGGATAGCAGCATACATCATAACGCCAGTGTTTGCGAAGTAGTTAGACATGACATAGCCATCGACCTGTGCCCATACGTGTGTTAGTTTATTTGCTTTTCCTAAAGTATGTGTAAACTTACAGCAGATGTAAATCGAATAGCACCGCCTAAATCGGCAATCTTCCAGCCAGCAATGAAATTTTGATAAATGTAAGTTTGATTGGATCCAACAACGCTAATACCATGATTTTGTGGAATAGGATGGGTATCAGGGAATGTAGCATTCTGTATAAAAATGTGTTAAAATGTAAACATTACGCACATGATGTACACAAATGCATACCATAATGTTTTCTTTAATTGTGATGTCCTTTGAAAAGTACAACTGAAGACCAGAAGCCAAATAACCCTGCTCATCTGCAAGTTCACGACCGAGACATTCATGAATAAACTTGAGATCTTGAAGGGGCTTCTTCAGCTGAGCATCTACAACAGGTTCCAGAACATCCATCTTTCGCAAATCCATCCCAAAGATATTATTAGAGACAACGCTATTCTTTTGTGTTTGGAACAATACGCCAGTGTTTGTATCATTATAAGTAGGAATTTCTTTTTCAGCTTGATGCAATTGGTCACGCAAAAATATGTTGCCATCTTAAATTAGAGTGTTAAACAAGACGTCTCATAACTGAATATAAACATACCAATATACAATTTTTCACCATATTGCGCCATGATTGATCCACGCCCACCGTTGAAGAACAAATTGCCCAAAATTGCTGTTTCATCTTCATTTTTGTTTTCATCCACTAAAATGTTTACATTTTCAAAGACAATGTTTTGGATGGCCCAAGCTTGATTGTCTTGATAAACTACAGGGATGTGTGAGAACGATAGCATGCCTCCATTCTATACACAGATTTACCTTCAATTGATGCCGTGCCGTTCTTATTCATAGCAGTAAGAATAGTCGGCTCATTTAAACTACCCTTTAAAGACACGCCTTTCCTTAATATAATTGGTTTTTCTGGATCAATAGCGAAAAGCCCGGAATCAAGGTACACAACAGGCTTTCTAAATACAATCAATTAAATAAAAGACATGCAATGTAAAATCATAGAAAAGCACTCACTCTAAACGACTGGCCTCATCGATCATATCTTGAAGTGTGGAGGAGTAGTCCAAAGCAGTTTCGTACATTTTGGTTTGTTCCAATGAACATTCTAATTTAGCTTGAACAGAGGCAGATAACACCAGCAAGGCAGTAGAGTAAATAATGCTAGAAAATTTCATTATCTTAGATGATTAATTTTAAAGAAACACATTGAAAAGTATTCATCGCATTTATACTAGATATTTTGTTTACTTTAATTTTGATCTTTACGAGCCAAGTATGAAGTATTTCATTTTGAAACAACAGTTTACATCATATTTTGATTGGTTAGTTCCATACAGAATTTCTACCCTTACTGAGCACAAGAGTAGAAGAATTTTTACATTTCTTTTGCTTGCTCGAAAAAAAAAAAAGAAAATGTCTTCGTCTACAACACAATATCTAATACCAAAAGATCCGCCTTCATATGAATCATTATATCAAAGTATACCATCACAATCATCTTATTCAGTAGAACAACCGCAACCGCAGAGTCAGTCAGCGAAAATTTCGTATGCAGTAAAACGATATATACGACAGCATTCACCATTCTTGCAAACAACGACTGCTGCTGTATTCGTTGCTGCAACTGTTTCAGCGACGGTGATGCTGTTGCTATGGCAATTACAAAACTTGGCCGCTCCTCAAGATCCAGATGGTCCGTGGTTTGATCCTGAAGAGTATCCAACCTTTTGATTTATTTTAATCGCTTGAAAAAAATACCCCTCTCCCTTCTCTTCTTTATATTCTCCAATGGATTCACGCTCTGAATCAATAAAATACTTATTGTTTTGTTTTGTATCATAATTCTTGAGTGTCGAGTTATCAACTGATAATTGACGTCAACCTTAAATCCTGCTTCTCGCTGGCATTTAATCTATCTTGTGATAATGATTAGCATTAACTGTACTTCAGCACGACACTTTTTTGCTTTTCTTTTTGTCAATCAAAAATACTTGAAATATGTCTTATGAGTATAATAACAGTGTCTCATTTGGAGATGAAGATGAAGAGGTCTATACTGAAACTGTAAGATTTGAATTAGATTTTGCCAAAAGATGCGCGCGCTAATAAAGACGGTATAATCTAGGAAGAGTTCAATATGAAAGAGCTCACAATCTACGCCATTGATTGCAGAGCTACTATGATGGAAGTAGACGAGCAGGGAGACACTCCTTTAATAGTAACCCTCAAAAGTATTCGATCAAAAACGTTGGATAGGATTAATACGAGGCCGAATGATCAAGTTGGCATTGTCTTATTTGGCACAGTAAGTTTTCTGATATGTATGTGTTCAGGAGAGAACAGTAACTAACCTACTCCTAGACCGAGAAGAACAACATGCAAGATAAAGATCACATATATATACTACAGCAATTAGATGTTATTGATGCACCTCGTATAAAGGAGCTGGACCTTCTAATCAACAGTAAGAGACTGGGACGATATGTTGTACACAAAGAGACTCAGTATATTATTCTTATAGATACAAAATTGATCAAAGATAAGTATGGGTCATCAGATATCACCTTCCCATTTAGTGATCTCTTGTGGGTCTGCTCAGATATCTTTGCAAAGTAAGGATTACTG
>MU619343.1:0-13229 GCA_025201805.1 Parasitella parasitica | reverse complement strand
AAAAAAAAAAAAAAAAAAAAAGGTTCATTCATCAACTGACATTGCCCTGTAGCGTCAATATCAAACTGTCCATCAAACGGCTCATTATCATCACAAACAACGATGATCCAACAAGCGGCAATGCTAACTATCGCAAAACAGCAATTCAACGAGCAAAAGATTTAAAGAACAGTGGCAGCGAAATTATACTGTTTGGTTTGGATCAGCCGGATAATCCTTTTGACCGATATCTGTTCTACAAGGACATTGTTATATTTCCAGACTCTGAAAACAGCGACGAAGAAAAGGATGAGTTCAACGAAAAGATCATGTCCTCCACAGGCAATTTGTATGATTTGTTTGACAAGATCAAAACCTTTCAAACCAGCGCAAGATCTGAATTCAGACTGCCCTTTGAGGTTGGTCCTGGACTGACGGTTGGTATCCGAGGGTAAGCAGCATCCTTTATGGTAGATGATGGCCCATGTCGCTGATTTTACATGCAAATAGCTACAATATGGTCCTTTCACAAAAAATTGGGACCCCCAAATACTATTTTGCCGAGGGCGAACAGACACGGGAAGTCAAAACCATCACTCGATGGAAATGTGTGGTAAGAGGGATCGCCTAGATGATGAAATGAAATCTTTGAAGCTGATCTATGGTGGGGGTAGGACACGAATGAATATCTCACCCCGATTGACATAAAAAAAGCATATTCTTATGGCGGCGAAGATGTTGTGTTTTCGGACGACGAGATAGCGCAAATTATGGAAGTGAACAAACCAGGTCTTTTAAATTTGGGATTCAGGGATGTCAACTGGTTAAAATCGCACTATCAAGTTACACATCCATATTTTATCTATCCCGACGAATCCGTAAAGTATTCCGAGATATCACGATGATAGTTTAGCTGATATTTATGATTTATTAGCAATTCAGAGGAAGCAAAAACGGGTTTTTTCTACTGATGAACAGAATGCTTGTCAAAGGAAAATTGGCAGTTTGCTCATTTGTAAGAAGAGTCAACACAATTCCTAGATTGGTTGTTCTTTTACCCCAGGTAAGTCTGCTTGTGGACACGGCATTGTTTGATTTATAATAATCTATTTTGATTTGAAGCCAGAGAAAACTGATTCAATGGGCAATCAGATTGACCCGCCTGGTTTCCAATTAATCATTTTGCCATATGCTGATGAAATCCGCCAGGTCCCATCACACACGGAGCCCCAAGGTAAGCTTAGAATTGATAAGCGTATCTATCATATGTTCTGATGGGTTATCGCTAGGCTTTCAAGCAGGCGCTGATGTTTTTAAACCGATCATCCACAAGATGAAAATCGAAGACGGATACGATCCATTGCGATATCACAATCCATGCAAGTACTTTACATTTATTCGTGATTGAATAGTGTCTCTAACTTGGCTATAGATCTTGTCAATCACAAAAACATGATTCAGAGAGCAGCGCTCGATACAGATCCTGAGGAAGTTATTGACACCACTATTCCCAATTATGACTACATTGAAGCAGTATGTTTTTTTTTATCTGTGTTACACTGAAATAAGGGTCTAATCTTTTTGCGTGCTTCAAAAGGAACTTTCCGATGTAATCGACGCCTTTAAAGGCGCGGTTGGTCTAGATACACTTGGCAAAGAAGATATCATAGATAATCAAGTATCAATGCAAGCCAAAAAGAGAGTAGGAAAGCTCTTGAGTGAATATATACGATTTGACTGATCCCAACTCCTTTTTAGGCAGCCAATCCCCCACCAGATGATAGCCAATCGTCAAAGAAACTCAAAGAAATGACAGTTGCTGAACATTGGGCAAATGGATCATTGGATAGGGTAAACGTGCTTTTCTTACTATCTGGAATAATCTATTGATCACTCCATTGCGTCACATAGGTCACCAATCCTTCGCTCAAAGAATTCTTGACTTCAGTCAATTTACACCCAAAAAAGTTGAAAAAGGACCTGATCGAACAAGTAGACGATTATCTGAAGGTTAAACAAGAACAATAATAACAATAAAAAAAGGCCCAAATTTCAAGCTTTTCCCGTCGACTTACATAATCCTGGCAGTTATGCTAAATTTTACAAATAAACAAAGTTTATCATTCCCACTTATCTACGCACATCTTCTATGCTTCAGCCTAACTATCTGCGAATGAATATCTAATGTAACCACGGCGCGAATTCCATGCTCCTGGTTGCTTGAGTGTGTAAGCAAGGATTTAAATTAAAAGCGAACGGGAAGCGGCGGTCAAATGCAGGTCAATTGTAAAAATACGATAGCCATTTTTGTTAACGGCGATTGCGTTAGAATCCGAAACAAGGCAAGTAATTTACATTGGTCTATCTTGTTATCTCTCATTTTTGTGGATTATTATAAATATGTAAAAAATTTTCGGCTTTCTGATTTACCTTCTTTCTATATTCAACACAAACCTAAAACAACAAGAAATGCCTCATTTAAAAGGATCAAATAAGGAAGATGCAACAATCATCTTGGGACTAGATCCTTCATTCACAGGCGTGCTGAGAGGCGTAGCTCACGATGAGTCTGAAGGCTGCACAGTTAAGGGAAACTGCATCGTCAAGGTCAATAAGCCAATCAAAATACGAAGGTTCATTGTTTGGATGGAAGGTAGAATCAAAGTTACGCTCAAGGGAAGTGGCTACAGCGTCTCCAATACAGAAGGAACAGAAAGCCGAACGCTCTACTCGAGAGATCATCATTTCTTGGGCGACGATGGGCAAACTCATGTTTTAACCCCAGGGCAGTACATTTATCCATTTAGCTTTGACTTGCCTGCTAGCCTTCCCGCAAGCTTCCGCGGCAAAAGAGGCTATGTGCGCTATAGATTGCAGGCAGCTATCTATCGCCCGATGTTTGCAAATGACATTCAAGTGTCCAGAGACATTCCAATCAAGCGCTGCTTGCTGAACGATCAAACTTCTATGGCCGAATTACGTGAAAGCTACGAAGGCAGACATCACACCAACAAACTGCACTACACGGCCACTGCTCCCAGCATTTCTTATCGAGAAGGGGGACTGATCCGTCTCAATCTGACCATGCAACTCATCCGCCCAGAAACGCAGTCAGTGAGAACAGTGACATGTGCGCTGCGGGAGCGCATACAATACCGTACAACAGATGGCCATGCCCACACTATGCTCAGTAAAACAGACAACCTCTTTCCGCTTGGCTACAGCACATTTTACCCTAACCAATCCCCTGACTATGACCCCAAAGCAAAGGCGGATTACAATGCCCTGTTCCGTTTGTGTCCAAGAGTGAATGCCGATTTGAACAGTCGTTTAATGAAAGTAACTCATGCTTTGGTTGTAAACATTATGGTGGAGGACACTTTAGATGAACCAGACGACGAGTCGTCGTATGAGACAGAGGCAACCGAGTCTGAATGGCTATCAGAAGATGACCGTGCGGGAGGACAGAGCTCAGAAGTTAAGCATGCGATGGAAAGCCCAACCAGCACCCCACCCAACTCTTCACCCAACTCACCTTCCAGTCGACCTACTCTGAGTCGAACCTCCTCTGCGTCCTCGTTGGCTTCCATCTTTTCCATAGGCAGATCTCATAACAATAGCGTTGAGGAACTTGCTGGTAACAGTAGCATGACATCTATTCCCACTGTTAAGAGCTTGCGTCGTAGTAAAATGCACAGCAGGCATCACAAAGATTCTAATGAACCTCGTTTGACATTATGCACGCTTGAGGTACCTTTAGTTGTGACATCAAGAGAACATACATGGACTGAAAGGCCCGCACCTCCTCCATCTTATGACGCTGTTGAAGAACCTCCTAGCTACAACACATCTCTGGAGAGTTTACCTCGTACACCAGATTACAATGGTTCCGCTGCTCCAAGTGATTCAACGTCCAGACCTACAACATCATCTGTAACATCAGAAATCACAGATCAACCGCCTTTTACCTCTCCACCTGTTGAGCCTGCAACACCACCTCCAGAACCAACTGATGAAAATTCTAGACACTCGGTGGTCGGTGGTTTTTCTTCGGCAGCTACACATGCCGCTGCCAAGATGTTTGCAAAGGCTGGTTTGACACACTACTAGTAGGTTTATCTTTGGAACCTCTGATATCATATGTAAACTCTCTTTTTCCCCTCATTTGTATATACAAAACCGCATTTTTATATCTATACTCTACATATACTATTTAATGCTTTCATTTAGACGCACCTGACTATTTATTGCTTATACAATATAGCGCTTTGGTTTGCTACAGCATATATAGTTGGTATCTTTTATCAAATAAATCTAGTTTTTAGATAAACGTTTGCAGAAAAGTGTTTTTTTTTTTTTGGATGAATCACCTATGCTATTTTTAACTAATAAAAGCCAAGAGATAATATTTTGCTCAAGTAAAACGTCAATATCAATGAAGATAATACGATCACGGAGGCGTCATATTCAAATGTGTGCCTTCATTCAACGGCGCTAGGATTACTTTATAGATTGCACATGGTGTCATAAATGGCACAAATTCAAAATCTAGACAAAACTTTGTTTTTTAGGTGAGACATACAGTAATGCTATCTAATATATATCCAAAACAAACAGCGGATATGAATATTCCAATCGCCACATTGGCTGCTTTGATGCCAAATAGCAACCACTCCATGCTCAAAACGACGTCCAAAAAAATCACTTGTATTTGGCTGTCCATATAGAATCAGCTCCAAAAACCGATGGAATTGATCAGGTATCTCTAGATAGTAAATAAGTCCAAATGCAATCAGTAATTACAGGTAAATTAGTTTTGCCCCAGAAGTTAAATATGTATATAGAACTCTAATAATACGCAACCATGGTTATATTTACATACCGTCAGATCATTATAGCAGCTTTTTTCAGCTTTTAAAAATTCACTTTATAACAAATAATTCAAGCATTTTATACCTTGCCTTTCGTGCATCATTATTAATTCATGTTTATATGGAGTTGCGTACCTTGCCGCAGTCTGTGGAACGTCAATCATCCAGAACAGGAGAGAAGTGGACTGCGGCGGGTATGTCTTTGCTGTATTATTTAAATCCACATTATTCTTACTCTTACAGAAACTAATCTATTTGCATAACCCAAATGCCATCTATAGAGCAAAAAGAAGAAAAAAAAATACTTGTTGCTATCGATTACAATTGCAACCTGAAAATCGACGAGGTCATTGATATCATCAAAAAGTACATGTATCAAGAAGAATATGAAACTCATTACATTGATGAAGGAAAGACCTATGTGAAGCTGAACGATATGGATGATACAACCTGGGAAGATTTCACTTCAGAGTGGTGTCTTGACAATGGGAATACCACAACGCCATCTGGATATGTACTAAAGAAATATGATGACTGGAGACTATGTTCGTTGCCTATAGGATGGAATTAGTTCATTAAAATAATGAATTTTACCTATTATGAATATTGATGTATGGGTTTATTTATATACGATGGTGCGTCGCGGTAGTGGCTGCAAGAGAAAGTCTTGATTTCTACTCTTTGCTTCAGCGTAAATAGTTAAGAATAGTCTGTAATGTTAAAAACTAAACTACATTATATGATAATTAAACTCGTTTAACAACTTGGAATAAGCTTCTATAGCACAAAAAATACTAAAACCATTGGCATCAGATGAATATGTAATAATTTTTGGTATTCTTTTTTTCATGTAAAAAGGGTCAGAAAAACTTGGATAACGTAGTTATTGAGGGTTAATGTAAGGTTCAAGGTTATTGGCATCTTTTTTTTGACAGTTGGCTCTGGATTGTGGGTTCTTTCTGGGACCTGAATATCGGTGATGATTAAGGTTTTTAAATGAGTTTATTCTGATAGGATAGCAGATTATGAATAGTTTTATGCAGCAGTTGTAATTCCAAGAGATTGCCTTCTAAGTTTTATATTATGTGCGACTGGCTCCCATAATTCCGGCAAAATTTTAGGTAAATCATGAATGTTTTCAATTTGATAATCGCCATGATTTGATTTTGAAGCATCATCAGCAAGATGAACAGTGGTCCAGCCCAATTTCTATCCCAAGTTAGTCAGTTTTGCTATTAGCTATATATTAAGTAGAAGTTGGCTAACCTGAGCAGCATCAATATTTTGAGCAGAGTCATCAACAAAGTAACATTGCTTGGGATCAGTAGCTCCAGCATCTTCCATGGCTCTCAAAAAAGAGGCAGTTTCTATTGCAAGCTATTAGTATGAAAGTCTATTGACGCATTTATTGGCTTACCTGGCTTGCAGTTGAATCCAGGCTCTAAATAATTTGTATATGTTAAGCCTAAAATTGTGAGTCAGTAACAAGGTTTCATTGAAAGGAGTTTGGTATTTCTCTACCGTCAAACTCATTTTCAACGCCTAGTAGTTGGAGACATCTGAGAGCATGCTAAATATGTAGTTATCTATTAGTCTTTTAATTTAATAAACTCGGTTAATTTTGCTTACAGGTCTATAAGCATTTGTAAAAACCCATTTTTTGCAATTGAGTCCTTGTAACATTTTGATCAATTCCTCATCACTTGTGATTAAGCCATCTAATGGCAGAGCTTGATCCACTTTGAGATCTTGAAAGAGAAACTGATGTATCAATATGCAAACCCATGATAGAAAACATTTTACAGTGCTCACCATAATCGAGAGGATCGACATCATAATGTTTTTGAAGGCCCCTTAGAGACAAGCCATACGTCTTTTGATAATGTCGTTGTAATGAAACAACTACCATACGGATTATAATCAAACAACAATACAACTAATGATGACTAAAGATATACATACCTTGATCTTCAGGAATGCCAATTTCATTAACAAAGTATTCCTGGATTCTAAATTCACAATGAGTAACCATGACAACCCTGTTTTTACATCATACCAACTTTTGTCTCATCAAGGATAAAACATTGAGGTTTTTACTCTACATCAAACGTATACAATCAGTACTTGAACTATTTTTTTGTAACACAATTAAATATTTACATAAAGGCAGTTATCACAATCAAAAAAGAAGATGGGCTTTAAAGTCATTTTTATAGAAAAAGTGTATAATTAAAATCAATAAAGGGTTCTGTTTCCCTATTTTATATTTCATTTTTTGTATTTGGCTGAAACTTAAATCAGCCATTTCTTTTTTCCATGTTTACAAATTTCTAGAATCCCTTTTTTTATTATTTTTATAAAAAGGCAAAAGATATATAGAAGGTATCGCTTTGAATTAATGATGTTATTCTCTGATTTCTCGGATAAAACTCCAATTACTTTTAAATACGAAAAAAAAAAGTGTCTAATTCTTAAAAAACACCTGATTTGGATTACAAATACATAAGCTGCGGCCAAATCACAGTCGTTGTCCATGAGTACATGTTTGAAGAAGCCCCCAATCTATAGTGACGTAGCAAATAACATTGGTGATGTTTGTACACCCAAAATTAACTTCCCCAATATATAAATGATCCACTTTTTTTTTTTGTTATTTTCCAGATTTTTCTCCCGCTTGCCCCCTCATTTTTCACATATAAAATGTTCAGATTAGTTACTTCCAAGGCTCCTTTGAAGAATGTAAATTAGGCAACATGTTGAGTGGCGAGATACTAAGTAATCTGATAGATTGCACTTCGCAACGCAGCTGTCAAAAGCGTACGTGCTCCTGTAGCCTCTCAATTTTACCGTTTCTACAGCACCCCTGCTGGTAACATAACCTTCAAATTTCGTACGTGACTCACCATTAACCGAATGATCCTCCATAGAAACCGAATATGATGTTGTTGTCATTGGTGGCGGCCCTGGTGGTTACCCCGCTGCTATTAAGGCTGCTCAACAAGGTTTGAAGGTTTGTTGATTTATCAATGGCGCTTTCTGCATACATATAAAACTGACAATCAAAATAGGTCGCTTGTATTGAGAAACGTGGTTCCCTTGGTGGTACCTGTCTTAACGTTGGTTGCATCCCTTCAAAGGCCATGTTGAACAATTCTCACATCTACCATGAAACCAAGCATGGCTTAAAGAGCCGTGGTATCGAAGTCTCTAATGTTGAATTGAATTTGCCTCAAATGCACAAGGCCCGTGTCAAGGCCATCACTGGCTTGACCAAGGGTGTTGAGTTCTTGTTCAAAAAGTACGGTGTTGACTATATTAAGGGTACCGGCACCTTTAAGAATACCAACGAAGTCTCTGTTGCTGGTTTAGACGGCTCTGATTCCACATTAAAGTCCAAGAACTTTATTATTGCTACTGGTTCCGAAGTTACGCCTATTCCCGGAATTGAGATCGACGAAAAGAAGATTGTGTCCTCTACTGGCGCATTAGAGTTACAGCAAGTTCCCAAAAAGATGGTTGTCATCGGTGCAGGAGTCATCGGTCTTGAGTTGGGCTCTGTTTGGTCTCGTCTCGGTGCTGAAGTTACCGTTGTTGAATACTTGGATGCCATTGGAGCTGGTATGGATCCTGAGCTTGCAAAGAACTTCCACAAGCTGTTGCAAAAGCAAGGCCTCAAGTTCAAGATGTCTACCAAGGTCAACGGTGCCAAGATTGAAGGCGATGTTGTTAAGGTTGATGTTGAGGCTTCCAAGGGTGGTAAGGCCGAGACTGTAAGTATATTGCCATTTATGGGTGGTATTGTAGGTGGGGGTCCTGTGCTGATGTCTTGTTTTGTTGTTAGCTCGAAGCCGATGCTGTTTTGGTTTCCATCGGTCGTCGCCCTTACACCGTCGGTCTCGGTTTAGAGAATGTTGGCGTCGAGGTTGATAACCGTGGACGCGTTGTCATTGATTCTGAATTCAAGACTAACATCCCTAACATTCGCTGTATCGGTGATGCCACTTTCGGCCCTATGTTGGCTCACAAGGCCGAGGATGAAGGTTTCGCTGTTTCTGAGATGATCAGCACTGGCCATGGTCATGTCAACTATGACGCCATTCCCTCTGTTATTTACACCCACCCTGAGGTCGCTTGGGTTGGTAAGAATGAAGCCCAATTAAAGGAGGAAGGTGTTAAATTCAAGACTGGCTCTTTCCCCTTCGTTGCCAACTCTCGTGCCCGTACTAACGATGACTCTGATGGTATGGTCAAGGTTATTGCCGATTCTGAGACTGACCGTATTTTGGGTGTCCACATTATTGGCCCTAATGCCGGTGAAATGATTGCTGAGGGTGTTCTTGCTGTTGAATACGGTGCCTCTGCTGAAGATGTTGGTCGTACCTGTCATGCTCATCCTGTAAGTACACATAACGTGAGAAATTTAAGAGTTTGAGATATTAATTGTGTGTGTGTGTGTGTTTAGACTCTTTCCGAGGCCTTCCGTGAAGCCTGTTTGATCACCTCTTTTGGTCAAGCCATTAACTTTTAAATAACTGTGCAATATAATGTATACATTTCTCTCTTTTCTTTTTTTGTTTTATCTCTACATTTAGCAACGACTAGCTCTTTTTTCTTTTTGTCTCATTTAGACATGTAGAAAAGAAAAATAAAAAATTATAATTTGAATATCTCAAAACGCAATTTCAATCCATTGAAAAATGATATAGGAACCTGCTCAAGTATTTAATTCATTGCCAAACTAAAAAGTACATTCTTTAGCAGCTTTAACTATCCAGGAGTTTCATACGATGTGGAACACTTTTCATGTATTGAAAGGCTTCAAATTTTGCTTCCAAGGTTAAAAATAACTGTGTAAAAATTTAAACTCAGTATTCTAAAAAAGAAACGTTTTCTTGTGTTTTTTGAGAAAAAAGGATAACTTCACAAAGCTGTGAATACCACAATATCAATGATAAAGTTATTCTAAAAAGTTGGCTAAATTTTCCTGGTCCTTCTCTTTCCAAAGATGGTATCTTTGTATCTGTAGCCGTCTTAGATAATGCACGCTCTGATTTTGAAAAAAACTTTCACTGAAAACCGTAGAAAATGGTCGTAACTCACCCTTCACCAATTTAAAAAACTACAAAAACTTGACACAAACATGCTGGATACGGTACCAAAAGATACATTTATCTTTATTGAGTGTTTTGATACCATTTTCGTACTGCTTCAAATAACTTTAGAATGTCATTTATGCGTTTTCCTTCTACGTGCTTCAATACCAGGCTGGTGGCGCTCTTTTAAAATTGCTATGTCCCTTTTTCAATCACACTGACAATTCAACAGATTACTCTTGCTTCTTACGCAAAAACTGGGATAGTTATAATTATATTATAGTTAGTTTCCAATTTTTTACTACATATAATGCATGAAAAATAAATTATGAAAGCATATTCCTCGTTCTCAATCCCTATTGACTATATAGTTTAGTATTTTTGTGATTGATTACTAATATATGAACATAAGAGATACGACAAAAAGGGTGCGTAATGGTGATCGGACAGTCACGAGAAAGGGTTTTCTACCAAACGTTTGATTGCACAGCGAAAACCTTTATAATCTGCTTTTTTCCATATATCAATACTATATCAAATCAACCCAATTCCTCTCCTTTT
The DNA here is from genome assembly GCA_025201805.1 of Parasitella parasitica. NCBI lineage: Eukaryota > Fungi > Mucoromycota > Mucoromycetes > Mucorales > Mucoraceae > Parasitella > Parasitella parasitica. The sequence goes on along the minus strand of MU619343.1, from coordinate 2,725 downwards.
TAACCAAAACTAAGAACACTATCAACAAGGATATTAATGTCACATTTGTATTGGAATACCCCTCTTTTATCCTCGCTTGTTGCCACTCACAATATGCCCAACAATAAAAATTTAAAGAGAACACGTTCGACAGAGTCACTAGAAAATGCATTTAAGCGATCAAAACCGTTCCATGACTCACCAGCGTATGCATGTGCATGTTATATTTAACACCCAAGCAATGCTAACTGTCATTTTTAGATCTGTATCTAGTGAACCCACTTTGCTAGCCAGCGCACGTCCATTATCTCCATCTAGTCAATTGGTACACACAACTGCTCCTGCAGCCAACTCATTATACCCCACCAATACATCAACATCGCCACTCGCTTCTATTAAATCAATTTCTATCTCCACAAAAACCGAGAGCAATATACCACTGACGCCACACCCAGATTACAGCCGTGTGAATGGCATGTTGCATAATTTACATGTGCTGCGATTTGGCGATCCCGAAGCCCGAGAAAGCTGGTGGGAGGACCAAGATCAGGATATGGACATGGAAGAAATAAGTGATGAATATTCAGCTGCAAACTCCATTTTACGACAGGCATTTCTGAAGCGTCGTCTTGGTTAATAAAAAGCCTGGTTCAGTCTTGTAATGATGAGTCAACCGCTTTTCCCTCTCTCACTCGACTATGCTATTTTAATGAAATCTTTTGTTAAAGTGCAGTTTGTCAATTTGCCTAAAAAATAAACATCAAAGTTGAAACAATCGATGCATGGTTTATTGGGGAGGCTTAATCGATCATGAGTGCCGATAGCTTTTTTTTTTCTTCGTTTGATGCCTCAATTCTAGCCCGATGAGCTACATCAAAGAAAGGCACTACTTGATAAGCAGAACAGGGTAGATGTCCCAAATTGTAAACTGAGAACGTAAAGAATCAAATAAACAAGTAGAGGATAATGGATTTATTTACTTTAATGACGACTATTAATTCAAAATTCTGACAAAATAAACCTACCCTTGTATTCATGATACATCTCTCGATGTAATATATACACATCCATTACACTAGGATTCTACTGTCTAACTGCATGATGTTAATCATGCCCTGGGATTGATCTGAGACTCTGCTGTGAAACCTTGCCATGTTATTGATATAACAACGACAACAAGTCATCACCATGAGTGTGTTGAAAAGACGCAAGAGTCCTCCAAACTAAGAATACAGGCTCATACCATTGTCTTAGGTGTACCTCACTACGTCTTTCGATTCTCCTCTTTTGTAACAAAACAAATGAGCAGCAGCAACTTCTTATGGAAAAAGAAAACCCAGCGACTCGGACATCCCAACTACTCCAACAAAAGAAATATCCAGTTCTAGCAGTAGTACTAATATTATAAAAAAAAAACTTAAGCCCTACTAGTTATGAAGCTTTATCTGTCATTTTCAACAAACTGGCTGACTCGAAGAAATGGAAGCTTGAAGGTGGTGTTTATGTGGAAGATATACTTTATTGATTATGCTAAGTCAAGAAAAAAAGAAAAGCAATAATGTACTACAACCTTTATTTAATTTGTTTCTAGTTCATCCCATTCATTTGTAACCAATGTTAAAAGATATTCAATCGTAAAGATAAATTCAAAGAATATTGGCATCATGTGACAATCGAAAATGCACCCTATCTTTCCTGCTGACCTTTCATCACATCTGTTCTTTGGTAAGATATTTGGTTTTTTGAGATCTGCGAGACCGAAAATAAGAAAAGTATAAAATAAAACCTTGAATTAACGAGATACGAAAACTTGAGATTACTTTATTAAAGATTCAACTTTGCATCTGCTATTTATACTTTTTACAACTACATAAATTTTTGGTGACTTATTCAAAATACGAGTCGATACTAATCGATAAGAGTAATTTGCAAGCAATATCATATTCTTAACAGGGTACGATGTATTATTATACTACAAGGCTATTGATCTTTGATCTGACTGTACCTTATTGTTTGTCAATCATACAGATCTGTGTTACAGATAAGCTTCTTGATTTGAAACAGAGACTTTATGATATCATACACTTTCTATTACAGCGAAATACACAGATGGTCAAGGTGTGTACTATTTTTCTTTACGTTTTCTTTAATGTTATTCATTTCTTTTTTCATCTTGGTTTAGGCTCGTAGTCATTTTGCTCGCTTTGATGGGAAATGTAGTGAATATGGTAAGGAGAAACGAATACAATTTGCCAGCTCTTTCAAATTAAACTTTTTGATGTTTTGAATAAAGATGATCCATCAGGCGAAAGCGAAATTGAAGATAGTACCACTGCAATCATTGAAATGCGTACCGCAAAAGTAGTTACTATCTCTGATAAATCCAATGATTGCCCTCGACGAAGCTTTGATGAGTCAATTTTGCGTGCTTTTCGACAGTCAGCGGCTTCTGATTATGAAAAAAATCAAAACTCTGTGGATTGCAACCGTTTGCGTCGACGGATAACAATCAAGTTGAGGAAATCGCTCTCATGTATTGCGTTAATGTCTCTTTGCTCTGTTTCTAAATCTCTCTATTTTTTTTTCCAAATACTTTCAGAATTTTTTCTTTTTCCTTCTTGTCTTTTGGGAAAGTTTTTCTTTCATATCATATGTGTAAAATCGGTACTCAGGTACTGATTTTGTTCAAGCGTAGCCACGACTGTGTAAAATCGGTACTCAGGTACTGATTTTGTTCAAGCGTAGC
>MU619342.1:92543-106972 GCA_025201805.1 Parasitella parasitica | reverse complement strand
TAGTGTATCATCTCTTTTCACAATCAATGTAGGTGGTTATTTGTTATTGTCGTCAACAAAATTTATTTTACTGACGCGCTTTTCTTTTATATAGCAAATACCTCAGTAGCTGCTTGGAGTATAATCGAACATATTTTGAGCACTCCTAGCTCTATAAACTTGACCAAAAGGATCATCATGTTAATACCTACACACCAATATATTTTTTACTGCTGTAGCTTTATTATATCTGCCAAGAATCAAAATCTTGTCTCGACCAAAACGAATCTACAATTTTCTGGTCCAATGTTCAGAGGGCCAAAATGAAGCCATTGAAAAGGGTAAAAATCAATTCCGTTTTCGAGATTTTCTCGCTCAGAAATTGGTGTTTTTTGACCAAACAAAAAGCATTCCGTAGCTATTTTGTAGCTCTATTTTTGTGTTGCTATATCATATATCTTTATACACTATTCATTTCTCTGAAATTTATAAAAATAAATGAAGCCTCTGCTAAAAACATTTAAAAAAATATTTTTTTCGACATATCTATCTAACACTAATGCAACTAGGAGAGAACCAAATTTTGAAAATATTTTAGTAATTACTTAGGCCAAGTTACCTTAGTGGTTTGTTGAGAAATAGGGGGACAAAGTTTAATGTAAAAAGACAAAACTGGCTCAAGCTTGTCGAATTCGAGCTTGAATACGACATGTTTATTACCAGTAGGTGTATCAAAACGTGCTTTATTACTTTACTTAGGAACTTGAACATGATTTAATTGCAAAATTTGGTACTTGTTATAGGAACATATGCTGTAAAATCTGCAAAATCTGCAAGATCTAGTTTTGGTAATATCTCGACAGCAAAGATAGATATCGAGAATCGGAAGACGTGATGAGTTACAGTTATCATACCAGTAACTGGATGTATACTTGGCTTAGACCCCAAATCCGTGCCTAAAAATGACCCTGAAGGTTGACCCAAAGTTGAAAACTGAAATTTGAATATGAGGTTTGGGGTCCAAACATAGCAAAATCTGAAAAATGGCCAGAGGTGTATGAAACTCGGGTATGTTGTAAAATGCTCTAAAAAATGAATATATTGGCTGAAGGTTGTGTCTCTATCGGTTATTAGTTTGTAAAGATATCAGTGATTGTTAATTATGCTTTTAAGCAGGGGAAAAGGTGATGGTCATGGTTAGGCGGGATTTATTTTAACCAAATCATAAAACTACATAAAAATAGCTTTTGATGAAGTCATATTTCACAGCATCTTGGCTATCGATTCATATCAAAATATAACCAGATCGGTTATGGGTTTCATGCTTTGCTCCTCAATTGAAATAGGAGATGTGTCACTGTTAAAGGGGTGTATTCGCAGTGGTAAATTTAAGCTCAGAAATATGTTTCCATTGAAACTTGCGCATATCCCAAACTATCATTGCTTAATTTCTCAAGGAGTAATAATTATACTATTGCATTTGCTAAATGCTTTTTTTCAGCCTTTAAATTCTGCATCAAACCATAGTAATAGTTATATTAGGCTTTCAAAGCATCTTTTCATATTTCAGAAATGGTCTTTGTTGTGCCAGTGTCAAAGTGCGCAGCGTAATGTTATGTAAATATGATTTGTATAAAGTAATAAAGACTTTTCTGAATAAAACCAGATACAAAACTGAAGACTTTTATTGACATAAGATATGATCTCTATTTATACTAAAATATTATATCCCAATCAATGTTTATCCACATAACATCTGATGTTTGACAAGAAGTGTCAAATCTTATTAAATCACAGCATTTCCAGGACAGACCTATCTTTCTATTTTACATTAAAGAGATGATTGGGTAGGATGTCTTCCCGACATCCCGCGATCTGATCTAGATGTATTCTTTGAATAAGCCTGGAACCTTGCAAGAAGTCCAATTACAACTTGTAGCTTATTCCTTATTTGTAAAAGAATTTCCAACAATTAATATCATGATCCGTGCATTATGACTAAGTTAGATATGACATATGTAGCCTTTATATGGATACAACAGTCTTGTTTTCCAGCAAAAACAACTTATATTCTGAGAGTAGATACAAACAATCTATAACAACAATAATATGTCATAACCATAGTTTTACTATTTCCAATATTGATTGAAATCTTGTGTTGATGACGGAAATAAATCCCTCTTTTTTTTTTTTTCTAGGTTTGTAGGGGTTGGAATAGGTAGTCAACTTAATTTTGGAACTTTTCAATGTTTTTAGCGCCAATATAAAATGGATATACTGTATATTTCGAGGAGAAAAGCATCATGTTTATTGTCAGCATTGATGCAGTGTGATGTATCAATTCTAAAAAACCGGATGTCAATATAATATAAACTCATGCTGAAGAGTAAAACATCAGATCATAAAATAATATGACATGACATTTGGGATAGATACAATCTACCCTATCTCCCGGTTCTCATCATTAAAACCTTTATCCTCACATCGCTTCCTTCAGTTCATAGAAAGTATATAAACCCTCTATTTTTGAATGTAATAAACGGATCTTTACCTGACTAATTTTTATTGAACTTTTCTTATTAAATTAATGACATATGTAACCATTATATGGATACAACAAGAATCAGAATGATATCTTAACTGTCACTGGATATCGTAATATTTTGGCTATCTTGATATCAACAATGTTGAACTCTTCAAGATCGAAATTAAGAAAAGTATAAAATAAAACGTTGAATTAAACGATATACGAAAACTTGAAATTACTTTATTAAAGATTCGACTTTGCATCTGCTATTTATACGTTTTACAACTACATAAATTTTTGGTGACTTATTTGAAACACTAGTCGATACTAATCGATAATAAGAGTAACTTGCAAGCATCATGATATCCTTAACAGGGCACGATGTATTATTATACTACAAGGCTATTGATCTTTGATCTGAAAGTACCTTATTGTTCGTCAATCATACAGATTTGTGTTACAGATAAACTTCTTGATTTGAAACAAAGACTTTATTCTCCTGTTTCGACAAGTATAACAATACATCATTGGACAATCATCTCCAATCTTTAATTGAAGTACACTATCATGATCTCCTATCCTACAATATGGCAAATCATATCCACCATCCAGAATGAATTTGGATTTGTCGTCGTTTTGAATTGATTGAGTTTTATCTGCTTTTGTTATTGCAATCGTAAGCGATAGTAATATTAAAGGTTTTTTTCGTAAAAAGAGACGAAGAGAAAGTGAAAAATTGGAAATAAAAACAGTTTGCATTATGATACAATAGTAATCTATGTCACATAACCAAATCGTTTTAACCAGGGAAACGTGCGCCATATAACTTGCAGTGCATATATACTCTCTAGCTGCACTACATGAACAAAAATAAAATGCACTGTGATTTATCAGAAAAGTTCAAATAGAAAATTAGTCAGGTAAAGATCCGTTTATTACATTCAAAAATAGAGGGTTTATATACTTTCTATGAACTGAAGGAAGCGATGTGAGGATAAAGGTTTTAATGATGAGAACCGGGAGATAGGGTAGATTGTATCTATCCCAAATGTCATGTCATATTATTTTATGATCTGATGTTTTACTCTTCAGCATGAGTTTATATTATATTGACATCCGGTTTTTTAGAATTGATACATCACACTGCATCAATGCTGACAATAAACATGATGCTTTTCTCCTCGAAATATACAGTATATCCATTTTATATTGGCGCTAAAAACATTGAAAAGTTCCAAAATTAAGTTGACTACCTATTCCAACCCCTACAAACCTAGAAAAAAAAAAAAAGAGGGATTTATTTCCGTCATCAACACAAGATTTCAATCAATATTGGAAATAGTAAAACTATGGTTATGACATATTATTGTTGTTATAGATTGTTTGTATCTACTCTCAGAATATAAGTTGTTTTTGCTGGAAAACAAGACTGTTGTATCCATATAAAGGCTACATATGTCATATCTAACTTAGTCATAATGCACGGATCATGATATTAATTGTTGGAAATTCTTTTACAAATAAGGAATAAGCTACAAGTTGTAATTGGACTTCTTGCAAGGTTCCAGGCTTATTCAAAGAATACATCTAGATCAGATCGCGGGATGTCGGGAAGACATCCTACCCAATCATCTCTTTAATGTAAAATAGAAAGATAGGTCTGTCCTGGAAATGCTGTGATTTAATAAGATTTGACACTTCTTGTCAAACATCAGATGTTATGTGGATAAACATTGATTGGGATATATTTTAGTATAAATAGAGATCATATCTTATGTCAATAAAAGTCTTCAGTTTTGTATCTGGTTTTATTCAGAAAAGTCTTTATTACTTTATACAAATCATATTTACATAACATTACGCTGCGCACTTTGACACTGGCGCAACACATATATTTGCCCATAACTTGTGCTAAAATCACCCTAGAACCGAGTTCTAACTCCGAAACTTTGCATTGACTTGGTGCTATCTGGCAACGACATTGGCTTCCATATTTTTATTGACATCTATAAAATTATCAGATGCTATCGCAAATTTACATATCAGAATTGCATATAATCGATGATATGCTGTGATAAAGAGCAAATCAAAGCCTGTCTTATGCGCCATCCAATCAGGGATAATCATCGCTATATGAGCATAAGTTGGTGTCCACTGGGCGATGTGTCTATCAAAAGTTATATGCGAAAACAGTTTTTTTTTTCATAGTTTATCATAAATGTTAGATATTTGTCATAACTTTTGCTAAAATAACCGTAGAACCATGATCTAACTTGGAAAACTTGGCGTTGACTTGGCGCTATCTGATAATACCATTGGCTTCCATGTTTTTATCGAAATGTATAAAATTATCAGTTTATTGATCTGCTATAATTATAAATAAGATATCCTGGCAATTTTAATTATTCAAACTACCTAATGGCTCATTTTACATGGAATATTCAATTATTATAAATTGATTTAACTTTTATCAGATATTGGAACGGTAGTGGAAAATTTTGCTTAATTATAATTCTTCTAGGCTTGATCTTAATTATCACTATAATTAAAAGCATAGTCTGTTTTACTATCTTCACAATTGATCTGGCACTTCTGATCAACATCTATATCATAAAGGACTTTCTCATCATAAACTTACCTCCATATTTTGCTGTCAATTACTACTTGTCCAGCAATATCCACGTATATTATATAGTAAGTAATAGCCCAGATAGCAATATCAGCAATTAAAAATGCCAAATTGGCATTAACATAGTACATCATTCTACTAAATAATTGTACTCTATCACAGCCAATGATGTGATGCGGTACATTTGAGTAAACTGGGGAATAAAACCTCTGTTTCAAATCAAGAAGTTTATTCCTGTAGTAGCACAGATCTGACTACCTGAATGAGGGTTAAGGCGCTGTTAGATCAAAGACGGGTGGCTATTGTTGTATAACCATACATCGTACCCTGTCAAGTAGATTGTTACCGGAAATTAATCTCACCAATTAGTAATCTAAGTCAACATAAATTTATGTAATAGTAAAAGGTATAAATAGCAGATACAATGTCGATCTTAAATAAAGTGTCTTTAAGTTTTCGTATCTCGTTGACTTCTGGTTTTATGTTTTATTTACAAAAATTATAGAAACACTGGGTTAACATAAATGGTAATGACTATATTCTATGGACAGATCAAAATAATTATTGTACATTGAAAATTGAAAAATGTGATACTGTATTCAGTCAGGAGGAATACATGTTGACGTGCTTTTAGAGAAATGATACTTATTGCTCGGAAAAAGCGAGACTTTGGTGAACGAAAATTGATTTTTATCAAGGCTGTTCTTCTAAACCATTAAGGTCTGGACTATTTGGAACAATGATTGATTAATCGTACTTTTAATGAATTGAGTTGCTTATTATTTTATTTTGCAAAAACAGAAATGGTGTGACACTCATAAGTTATGGAGTGTTTAACATTTTTGGTCTTGTTTCTTTTCATTTGATTAAAATGTTTTCGCTTTCAAAGCACCAAGATTATGACAACCCATTTGCAGACTCAGTTGCAGTAAACCCATTTCAAGAGACAGCCTACATAGAACCTGATCTTGACTTGACAGGACAATCAATCGTAAATGCAGAACCAGCACAGGCACCACAGCCTATTACTACTGGCAATACAAAAAGCGCATCTTATATAAGTAGGCAGCAACCATCATCATTACAACAACAAGAGCAAACTCAATATAATGCATATACTGGTCAAGATACTTTAGATGAACCGGTGACAGTTACTATTGTAAGCGATGCGAATTTCAACCTTGTTTAGCATCAGATTAACATGCAAAGCTATTAGACCCGTGATTTGAAGAAGGTAGGAAACAAGTTATTGCAAATACTGCATCCTAGTGGTGACCGTGATGTATTGAGAGATTGTAAGTTTGGATTGATGCTGAGAGCGACATAATCAACTAACTAATCGGTATGAAAATGTGCGTGTAGGGGATCTTTGGGGCCCACTGTTGTTGTGTTTGACACTAGCAATGTAAGGATACGAAAATTTTGATGTTGGATTAAGGCAGCTTACATATACGCGAAAGAGTTTTGAGTGTAAGAGCACCCGACAATCAGGCAGTTGCAATTTTCACAAGTGTATTTGTCATTGTGTGGTTGGGAGCAGCAGTGGTTACATTGAATGCTAAACTATTAGGTGGTGCCGTCAGTTTCTTTCAGTCTGTATGTGTCATGGGATACTGCTTGTTTCCAATTGTCGTTAGCGCCATTGTAGCAACATTTGTGCGCCTGATTTGGGTCAGACTACCTGTTAGTATAGTGACATTTGCGTGGTCGACTTTTGCCTCTATTGGCTTTATGTCAGATTCTCAAACTCATCTGGAAAAACGTCGTGCACTAGCTGTAAGTTTCATTTTCTTTTCCTCGTTTTTACATAAATAAGTGCTCATTTTCTCGCCAGGTCTTTCCACTATTCCTGTTTTATTTCGTAATTGCATGGTTGGTGCTACTGTCATGAAGAAAATAAATTATCGCATACGCTTAGAATATGGTTTTATTGTTTTTGTGTCTATTAAATTTTATGCGAGGGCATCAAGCTTGGTGGTAATGTAGTAGGCAGCTGGGCTCCTAGCTGCACTGCCTTGATTAGATGCATGGCTACACCAAACTGATCTGCGTCCATATAACCATCGTTATCCCAATCGGCCATTCTCCATATCTCAGCCAAGACAGCATTGGATAATCCAGTTTCCATCAAAATGGGTTTGACACTAGCACCCGACACCATACCATCCCTGGGACGTAAATTTTGGAACGTTGGCATATACGAATTTTTGTCCAAGTTGCTGTAGTCCCAGAAAGATGAAGGCAGCTGGCCATCGACAACCTCCTCAGATTTGCTCTGGGACATGTCAAATGGGTTCAATTGAGATTTCTCCAGCTCGGGGTTTCCAGTAGGAAATTGCGAGATCAACCTAGGAAGATCGATGGCAAGAGCCTCGTCTACTCTTTCAAGCAACTCTTCTTTAAGCGATTTGAACTTGTCCATGTCATACAATGCCAGGTTTTGCTTGAATCTCTCGGGATTAGGGAAATCACCGGCGGGTAGATGGTATTTATTCTGAATTTTGATAAACTCTTGATCAAGATGCTCCAGCAGCTTCCCTTGCTTCTTCTTTTTGCCAAACATGGATGGCATTTCTTTTTTCAAGTGTCCAATGATGAGGGCATGAACTCTGGCTAAACGGGCTCTTTTGACAATCTCATTGACTTTTCTGATGGCTGCATTTCTTCTCAATTGTTTCAAGTCCATTAAAAGATCCTTTGATTCGGCTTCAATCAATTCCCGGCAATCTTCAAAACAATTGGTGGGTTTTTCAGACCAAAAAGAACTCAAATAGACTCGCATAACTTCGGGAGTTTGCACCACTTTGCCCAAAGACCACATCATGGCACCGTACACCCTCATCAATTGTTGCTGACTTACCATGTCACTCTTGTTTAATACCACTCGAATCTTCTCTTCTTGTCCTTTCAAGCTATGGATGGCCATTTTGAATTCATTGGAAATATCGAGCTTGTATGAATCAAACATCAGTAAAATCAAATCAGAACGTTGAGCGAACCATTCTGTCACTTGTGTGAAATTGTAACCGCGTTCAATGCGTTGCTTATCACCTGCTAGAATACCAGGTGTATCGATTATTGTCATATTTTCCAGTACGGGTGAAGGTGTTTGTGAAACCTAATAGATGTTGGTTTGTCCTTGATCTCAAATCTGCTTTGTTTGCAGCTGGCTTACCTGGAATCTGGACAGGAATGCCTGGCCAAAGTGATTCAACCCACGAAAAGGCAATTCCTGGTTCACAGCAGCTGCATTGCCTGGGATAATGCGATCCTCAGAGCCGTTCATGACAGCCAAAAAACGATCAGTAGTAGGTTCCACGCCAATGTGCTCCCCAGGATATTTTTTATCTAGTAGATAACGAATGAATGTAGTTTTACCCTAAACAACAAGTTGATGCTACTGCACTTGGTGAATTTTGATAAAGATGCACATACTGTTGAATATTGCCCAAGCAACAAAACCATCGGCTTTGCCTCAATGTCCGAATCTGTCAAAGGGGCAGAATGGAAACCTTGTATTACACGTTAATATAAATATTTGTCATGCTTTGTGTTCATCATGACTTTACCCTCAAAATTGTAGGTGACTTCAAGCGGCTTGATTTTTGTCTTGTAAACCCTCTTGACACCTTCAATGATTGCGTTGTATTCCTCATCTCCCCAATTGGTTGAAGCATTAGGAGAGTTTCTTGTCTGATATTGGTAGGTTGGATTATCCTTTTTATTTTTGAAAGTAGCAGACATTTTATGTTTGGGAGAAAAAAGAGTATCCGAAACATGCCTTTATCAACAACTATGAAGTTCCAAGAAGCTCCGAACAAATTAGTTATCCAGCAAATGCAGAATATTGGTGGATCATAAACAAGCAAGAAAGCTGCACAATATAAATTAATTCCATAATATAAGCCAAGGACTAATTTGCCACAGATTGAATGATTGACAACATGAAAGTTATTATTCATGTTCTTGAGTAGCAGTGGATGGTATTTACTTAATTCCCAAGTATTACATGAAATTTAGTTGAAAATCAAATAACAAACCATACCAACACAAACTGCGTGTCATATCACAGGTGGGAGTATCAAATTACTATACAAGAACCGCAAAACAGAGAAGTGTGTATTTCTATGCGATGGTACCCATAAAGTTTACGTATGATAGTGTAATAAAAAGCAAAGATATCATTCACATTGCAAAGCTCGGATTGCTGTTGAAATGTCGTGCTCAAAGAGTCTGAATCTCAAGTGAGGTGGAAAAAACTGTGTCCGCCATCTCTCACCCGTTTTTTTCCTTTTCTTTCTTTTATTTTCTTTTCATTTTGTAAAAAATCATAAAAAAATGTCAGGGTCAGAGTACAAGAAAAAGCTGTATGATATTCAAAAAACTGGGGAAAATAAGAATTGCTTTGATTGTCGAGCGCCCAATCCACAGTGGGCCAGCATTTCCTATGGTATTTTCATTTGCTTAGATTGTTCAGGTGTCCACCGCTCTTTTGGTGTTCATATTAGGTAATGCATGAAAACTTTATAAAGTGATGCGCTAAACAAAAATCCAAATAGTTTTGTTCGCTCAATCACCATGGATAAATGGTTTGATGATCAGTTAAAAAAGATGGAGGTAATGCGCGTATTTGCTCTTGTTGGTGCCTGTATTGATTATGCTTTATAGTTGGGAGGAAACGAAAAGGCACGAGTCTTCTTTGAGTCTCAACCCGATTATTCGCCCAACATGACCGCACAAGAAAAATACCAGACTCAAGCTGCTGAACTCTATCGTGACAAGGTATAAACAAAAATGTTGGGCTGTACATGCATAAAATACTGAGGCATCTAAAGCTATCAGCAGAGGCTGAGGGCCGTCCATGGACTCCTACACCTTCCACTCGATCCGCAAAACAATCTTCAACATCAACTAGATCTGTCCATGGTGGCACCCGCTCTTTGAATCGTCCTGGATCCGGCCCCGCAAATACACAGCGTTCAAACTCTTCACTTTCAATGTCGGGTGGATATGGCAGTGACTCCTATAACAACAACAACAATAACAACAGCAGCAGTAATGAAAACTCATTTGGAAGAGTTGATGATGATGCTGCCAGTAGAAAGCTACGTAATGAACAGTACTTTGCTCAGCTCGGTAATGCAAATGAGAGTAGACCAGAGTAAGTATTATTTAATGGTTCTTGGTTACATGCGGATGGCTGATAACGATCTCTAGACATTTGCCCCCAAATCAAGGAGGTAAATATACAGGTTTTGGTAGTTCTCAATGTAAGTAAAAAAAAAAGTGTCACTACCCTCCTCTTTTTATGGGAATGTTTATACATGTGGAATAGTTGATGACGAGTATGCTGCCAGAAGAAATACTGCAAGTGCTCCCTCTGTCGATATAAATGAAATCATTAACGATCCGCGTGTTGCAATTGAAAAAGGCTGGTCTCTTTTATCTTATGTTGGAAAGGCGGCTGTTGAGCTTGGAAAATATGCAAACGACACATACGTAAAACCTGCTGCAGCTCAATTAGCTGATCCTAATTTTAGAGAGCAAGTAAGAGATAATGTCAGCAGCTATGTAAGCGCTTTTACCCAACCCAAGGTAAACCAAATTTCTGTGGCAATGCTTGTACAAAGGCTAAATTCTACATTTCTTCACTATAGAATTCTTCTTCGTCATACGGTCAAACCAACAGTTCTTATCAGGGATACGGCAATGACTCAGGATCCTCGACACCTTCTTTACGTTACTCGGGCATGACTTCATCCCACACAACAGACGTTCCGGACGATGATTTTTTCAATACTACAATTCATAATTTACAGCCAACTGAAGAAAATATTAGCGGTAGGTATACCCCAACTTCTGCTTCAACTCCTCCGGCAAAGAATAGATCAACAAACAGCAATTCAGTGCGCACAAGAGCCAATCCCTCTACTAAAAAGAAGGCCAATGTCAATTCTGATGACGAATGGGGAGCTTGGTAATTCACATCCAAGAAAAAAAAACTGCACTCCCACATATAAAACACATCTTTAGATATATCTATTAAACATTTACACATTTATAACTTTATTGTTAAAATCAACAGTTCAGCTATAGAATTTAAAAAAAACTGAAACATAAAGAAAAGTGGTTCGAACAAACAAGATATCAAGAAAAGGCCGGGCGAAAGATAAACGAAAACACAAGATTTTGGTGTTTTATCGTTGTCCAATGCTCAAAGCCTCTGGCGTCTCTGAAAGCTGGGAAGCTGCTTTTAGCTGAAGTTTGTGCCAACAGAATATAGAATTTTAGTTATTAGCAAAAAAAAAAACTGAGACTGTAAATCAAACATGGGCACACAGCAGGTGCTGCTCCTGCTGACGAACTGTAACTTTTTTTATCAGTAACTGGAGGTTGGTGAGAGTCGAGTTAAACTGTATCACTTCCAGGAGTTGTTCTTGCTGATGTTATCCAATATTATCATGAATTTTCCAATGGGTGCAAAACATATTACGAAATGAATGCACAATAACTTTATTAAGCAATCATCTTAACATCCCTACACTGGGGATGGTGTCCGCAGTCTTAAGTATCAAGATTATCATCATGGCATGAAAATGAAAATTTCAAGCAGCGTTGCTCAATGACATTGGCCGACTCATTTAAAATATGCATATTTCCCTTCATTTAAGGATCCAATATAGGTTGACTGTATTAAAAAAGGATCTACATGATTTATTTGGTATGATTAAATTGACATGAATAAAGATACAACTAAATAGCCATTAAGACCAATCAATAATAAGGATATGAGAACAGCGACTACATTTACAACTATGCCATTCACATAAATCAGTGGCTCTGGCCAAGAATCCAATTCTTCGATGACAACTGCAGGCGTAGTAGCCACGGACGTACCTGTCGAGCCGAAATCATTCTCTGCAGCTGCAGCAGAGCCTGCTTTAATGCAGTAATTTTTCAAAGTGCCCAAGTTCATTTTACTGAATTGAGGAAAGCGGAACCAGTCCGACTTTGAAGATGAGAAACGGAAGCGAGCAATAGTACGATCAAGCAAAGACATTTTCTCCTGTGGAGTAACTGCAATTGGGTCAGACTCCATGTTTTTCGCTTGCACAACAAGCTCTAATTTCATTGCTTGCTTCCTGGTAGTGAAATAGACAAGAGGGACAACAGCAAAGGGCAATTGAATACTCAGTGCAACTTGACTACCAACAAGCATACTACTGAGGCCTTCACGACCTGCAACGCACGCTGCTACCATGGCAGGAATGATGGCGATTAATCGAGTAACAACACGGCGTATCCAAGGACGAGTCGTCATACCAAGAAAACCGCTCATTACAACTAGTGACAGTGATTAGGTGCATATAAAACTCATTAATACCTGGGTTTTACCTTGGCCCGCCAATGTGGCAGTTAATGTACTCGATTGACCAGCGCACAGTAAGGCCAGTGCAAAAGTAACAGCAGCTGGGGGGCCCAAATATTGCATTAAAAGAGCATGTGCGCTGAACAAATCTTGCACTTGCTGTTGTTGATTATCAGGACCGTAGTAAAAATTAGCAGCAGCAACGATGAGGATAGCGCAATTGACAAAGAATGCAAAACTAAGAGCAACGACCAAGTCAACAAATCCATAATGTAAATTACGTCTCAAAGATGTATCCAAGTAAGTTTTGAGGGTTTCAAAATCAATACCGGTTCGAGATTTATATGATTGTTCGTCAGCGTTTTGTACATTGATGGCTGTATGAGACGGAGGCGTCCCTTTTTCGACTGCTATGTTGATAGAACCAACGCGATCAACCATTTCCAATATGGGTTCCTTGCCGTTATTCTTATTCATTAATGGAACACTCTTGACGAGCCATGTCTCTCCATTCTGGACTACCTTGGGGCGTTGTGAACGCCATTCGCGACAACGAGCTTGAACAATAAAGCTATGCAGATAGAGGTTGTGAGGCATCACAGTAGCACCAATGATGCCAATAGCAACATATAAGATTTCCGGATTGGTAAAGATTTCTTTGGTGGGTAAAAAGCCTTTGAAAACATCTACGGTTACAATATCTGACCAGGCTAATTCAACAATAAAGCAAATGCCAACAGCAGCAACCAGCATCATGACAAACATTTCGAAAAAACGTACCATTCTAACAGAGGCAGAATTGGCGGAATCGTTATCTGGTTCATCGGCTTCTTCGGTGTAAAACATCAAGATGATAAATACATCGACAGCAGTAATGGCAACGCCTGCTGGCAATGGTAGTTTGGGGAAAAGCAAATTCAAAGCAATCGCTGAGCCAATCACTTCTGCAATATCAGTGGCAATTATTGCACATTCTGCCAAAACGTATAAAATCAGATTGAGCCAGCGAGGAAAGTATTTTTTAGATGCTGATGCTAAGTCAAGGCCAGTAACGGTGCCAAGTCGAATGGTAAGATTTTGTAAGAATACTGCTATTAAGTTGGATATTAAAATGATGAATAAAAGCCTATAGCCGTAAGATGATCCACCCTCCATATCAGTGGCCCAATTTCCTGGATCTAAGCTAAGGACACATATAATTATTTTAAGGTATCAATGCAAAAGAAACTTCGATGTACGTACTATCCAACGGCTATCATAAAGCCAGGGCCGATAAATTTGCCTAATGTCCCTAGATAAGTCTTTACTTTATGCACCAGCTTCAACATGGCTAAAAACAGTTTGGAGAAAAGAGGTATTAAAATAGAATGGTGAGATGGTTTCTTGTTCTTCTTTTGTTCAACATGTTATCAGTGCAAAGAGTCACTATTTGTCCGCCGATGCAAGCAACAATTGTATCAGAATTTGAAAGCTTCCTTAAAAGTTAACTATGATAATAGAATAAGCATTAAATAAAGTATATAATACATAGCTTTATTCTTAAATAAACAAACCAATGATTAAATAAACATAAAGGCTAATAAATAAGCTTGACTAAAGTTATTAAAAGCTGGTAGATAAACAAAATCGAACAAAACTTCATTCAAAATCCATGGGCATTTTTGACACGAAATCAAATGTTGCTAAACAGAAAATTAATCTTTAAACAAGATTTGAAAGATTTTCCCAACAAAACACTCTTTTCGTTTATATTTGACAACGTTGAACTATTATTTATGCAATGCTAAAATGATGTCGCAAAAAAAAAATTTAAGGTGTCGCACTTTTAGAAGAAAAGAGTGTCGCACTTTTTTAAAAAACAGTGTCGCACAATTCAAGAAAAGAGTGTCGTGCTTTTTAAAAGAAAGATGTCGCGAGGCAGTCAT
>MU619342.1:65237-88312 GCA_025201805.1 Parasitella parasitica | reverse complement strand
AGTGTTTATGG
Source organism: Parasitella parasitica (assembly GCA_025201805.1). Taxonomy (NCBI): domain Eukaryota; kingdom Fungi; phylum Mucoromycota; class Mucoromycetes; order Mucorales; family Mucoraceae; genus Parasitella; species Parasitella parasitica. The sequence continues at coordinate 88,301 of MU619342.1, read as the reverse complement.
TGTGGTTATGAGGTTCAATCATAAGCTTCTTTGCTTTATTCCAAGACTCTTTGTGTATATAAATTTTTGTATCTCTTGACTGTTCGTTGCTGGAGATAGTAAAATGATGTGTGGATGGACCAATTTCTGGTTCATAACGACTATCAATGCGGATACTAGATGTTACCAGTGAGTTGAATGTTTTTGTACCAAATAATTTAACAATAAAATCTTCCCAATGCACATCTACAGACCGCGTCCTTCCATAGGCTTCGTGACAATTTACCAAAATAGCTTTGTTATTTCACCATTATCATCCCCGCAAGAAGAGCCGAGCAAGAATATTTGATATGCTTCTTCGTACTCCAATCCGTATTTAATAGGGTGCACATTTCCTCATCAAGTTCCTGAAATTCATTTGGATTAAATAGAGCACGATAGACACCTTTCGTTAGCACATCATCAAGTCCCACTTCTATTTCCACAGGTTCATTGTCAATCAATCGTTTTTTTTCAACAACTGAAGCACTTTGGATATCGTTTTTTTGTATTTGTTGGAATTGACTTTCGTGCGTAAGCACATTAAATTCTTCACCATCGCTGTTGACCATGCTAACGGGCTTCAAGTTTACTGAAGAAACCACTTTTAAAACCATCTCTTGATGAGGCTTCTCAAACAATAAAGCACCACAAGCATTCAAAACGGCAGTATCATAGTTTCGTTTTTTCGTTGTCTTGGTTCTTTCATTGAAAAGAGCTGCTTTACATTTTGATTTTTGTATATGAGATTTTATACTTTCTCTAGTCAAGTGTTCTTTGTTGCAAAAAGGACATTGTAAAACATCATTTTTTCTTTCTACTACAACCTTTTCGCAAATTCCTAAAAGCCCAGAGTCAGCAATTGTAAATTTGAATCTAAATTGAACGTACCTTCAACTGTTACGGTGATAGTGCATTTTTTACAATGTCTTTCATATTTATGTCTTTTGAGGGTGTCTTTTGAATTGAAGTTTTCTTCACAATCGGTGCATGTTAACATTTTGGCTGAATGTGGATAAACGAAAGAAAAGGACCCGACCAAGCAAAAAAAGGACCCGACCAAGGAAAAAAAAAGGATCCGACCAAGTAAAAAAAAAAGGACCCGACCAAAGGACCCGACCAAAGGACCCGACCAAGCAAAAGCACAACTCTGTGTAAAAGTTCGGACGTGGAAGGACCAGTTTGATAACTGTTTGAATGGATTTGATAAGCCCCGGCTAATTGAATCCAGGTACAAATATACTCAAAACGTACCTAATGTTTTTATTAAAACAAAATGTGAAGTGACCCTCTCACAATCCACGAATTGAACCTCAAACAATTGGTGAATTTTTTTTTTGGTAAGACTCCCAATGTTATTTGAAAGCCTGTACTGATTTTCGCAAAATCCTTGATAGCTTGATTAATGTACTTTATTTTTGTTATCTATCAATGTTGGCGATGATGCCTATCCCGATTTTATCATATTTGTTTACAGTGTCATTTGGTTCTTTATCAAATACATCTATGAGTTATAGCTGTATTTCACACTATTCACCTCAAACAATTGCAGACGTTAGCAACCAAGTTGCCCAGTCATCTTTTGAAGGGTTTGTGCGCTATTCCACTAGATGTTTTGATGACTGCCTCGCGACATCTTTCTTTTAAAAAGCACGACACTCTTTTCTTGAATTGTGCGACACTGTTTTTTAAAAAAGTGCGACACTCTTTTCTTCTAAAAGTGCGACACCTTAAATTTTTTTTTTGCGACATCATTTTGGCAAAAGGTGTACATGTTGTATTATTTAAAAAAAAATGAATAATCATAAATGGAATTTTCGACTGAACAAAAAGGAAATAACTTATACATGATTTCAAGACATTCTATCAATAAACACAATTGTTATGAATATCTTTTGTAATTGTATAATAAATGCAATACTCAAGTGAGATCATCACGATTGCATTGGTATTAAAATTGGCTTTATTTGTTAATCTCTTCTGCTTTGATTCAAATCCAATGATGGGAACAACTTGAACCGCTCTTTTAAACCTCTTTTGTAAAAGTCACTCAGAATACGCTCTCTGGTGTTCCGTACGCCCAACCAAGGAGCCCTGCTTCTGTCAAATAGAAAAAAGAAAAGGAAGTTAAATCTCTTTCTTTTCAATTTTTATTACAACTTTCAAATGTTTCCTGTTGCTGCGATCCGTAATGCTGCTGCCCTGTCAGTTAGACGTACTGCCACTGCTGGCTCTGGTTTAAAGGTTGCTACTGCACTTCCTGTTATGCGTCGCTATTATGCTACTGAAAATGGTAAGGATGCAACTCCTAAGGAAGGAGAAGAGGCTTCCGCTGCTGGCACCGAAGCTCCTAAAGCTGAACTGACTGAGGATATTAAAAACATGTTGGCTGAAAAGGACAAGCAAATTTCTGAACTCAAGGTAAGTTCTATACTGGGAGATGTCGAGAAAGGCGATTTTTTTAAAAAAAAGTTCAAATTCTCAAGGATGCCTACCTTCGTTGTCTTGCCGACCAAGAAAACATTCGTGAGCGTAGTCGCAAAGAAATTGAAACTACCAAGGAATTTGCTATTCAAAAGTTTGCAAAGGATCTTTTGGATACTGTTGATATTTTGAACATGGCGCTGACCGCTGTCCCTAGCGAATTGCGTGAAAAGAGCAGCTGTCTTCAATCTGAACTCGTCAAGGATGCTGAAAAGATTGTCGACCAATTAACCAACCTTTACACTGGTGTTTCTATGACAGAGTCTGAATTGATAAAGGCGTTAAAGCGCCATGGTGTTGAACGTGAAAATCCTGAAGGTGAGACATTTGATCCCAACAGACATCAAGCTCTTTTCCAGGCTCCCATGCCCGGTAAAGAAGCTGGTACCATTTTCGCTGTACAAAAGATGGGTTATACCCTCAAGGGTCGTGTGCTTCGTCCTGCTCAAGTCGGTGTTGTTGCCGATTCTCAGTAGGTTTTTCGTCGTTGTATAGTGTTAGAGCAAATGTTATATTAGAACCCTTCTTCTTTTGATTTAAAACAAATAAAAATGTATTATAGTAATTTATTTCTGGTTTTTTTTTTTTTTTTTTTTTTATCAGGAGGGGGTATATGAGCGAATACTTTTTTTTACATGAAAATAGCCAAGGTAAATGTTCCCTCATTGCGAATTATAACTTGGCTACGAGATAAAAATATGTAAGAATTTGAGATATTTATTCGACATGGGCAGTTCTTACTTGTTTTCAAATTCAATATTGATGGTAGGGCATTCGACTTTATCTTCTTGAGTATTGTCGAGATTACGAGCTGTATTTGCAATAGACGTGATGAATGCTGCTGCATCTGCTTTAGCAATACCTCGAACTTTTTCAAAGTTAGCATTTTGTTTAGCACTTCGCTTTTGTTAATACCTCCTAAACAGAGTCCCTTTTCATCCGCAACTAACACGCCCTTGACGCCTTCCTTGTTAGCCCTAAATTGTATGGTGAGTTGGTGCTGTATATAAAATGGGCGTTTGTATTTACAAGTTGTCGAGTGTGGCTATTAATTCAGATTCCATTGTAAAAAAAGATGAAGAATTACACTTGATGGCTTTAGTTCAAAAATGCATTTTACACATGGGTGCATGTAGATCATGATTTGAAATTTTGGCCTCTTTGGATCCACGATGATCCTAATAATAGCTCGAATGCCATAGCATATTCCAAAACGAATTAGATAGACGCAGGGCCATTATACGCTAAAAAAAAAACGTAGCTTGTTATAGGCCTTGATTGCAAGGATATCAGAAATCTTAAATGAGTTTCTTTAACCTCAATCAATCTAGTTGATGCTGGTATTCTTTATAACACTGTATCAAATGGAAGGACGTGGTTTTACATGACTAGATATTTAATTGTTTCGTCCCAAAACACCACCCAAAACACATTAATTCCTTGTGGCTCTGCACGCTTTGATTTGCCTTTCTTTTTATTTAGCTCAACCAATACAACCAATGGCTTCATCAACCCAAAATTTTGCAGATTTACAAAAGGAACTTGATTCGATAACAGGTAATATTCTTCAAAACAATACGAACATGGGCTAAACTTGCACTTCAAGGTCTTCCTAATGAACAGTATTTGGATGCCTTGCAAAAACAAATAGACAACGTACACGCACCAAAATCAGTAAAGGACGTCATACAACATCTGTTTACTGTGCTGAAGAAATGCAAAGAGCGAGAAGAGATAAAAACAAACGAATTATCTGAATACAGTCGAAAAATTCTATCGGTCCATGACCATTACACGATTTTAGAAGAAATGTACAAAACCGAACATAAAGCAGTATTGAAATTAAGAGACGAAAAAGCCGAATTACAAGCACAAATTGATGAATCGATAAGCCGTTCAGAGCAGCAGGCAAGCAATTTCAAAAAGCAACTAGAACAACAGAAAGAAGAGTTCAATAAATTAGCGACGAGGCAAGCATTGGGCAGAAAGAAGATTGAAGACAGACTGATGTCCAAAGAGGTCGAACACAATAAACAGATGCAAGATATGGAGGCTCAGAATAGAAAGCTACATTTAGAGATTCACTCAATCAAACACTCGTTGCAGTATATCTTGACACCGCAACAGTATGCTCAATTTACGTCGCAACAGCAGCAACAACAGCAAAAGATACCGCAACAGCAGAATCAACAACAGTGACAAAAATACCATGTTGCCCTCTCTTTCCCTCACGCAAGCAGTTTCATCTAGAATTGCGTAAATCATATCATTTTATTCAATTAAACTCGAGTATATTGTAAATCATTAAAACTACATTTTTAAATGTGCGTCTGTGCCGTTGTGTATATGTATATATTGTGTGGGATATCTATGCTTGGAAGGAAGGAAGGAAGGGAGGGTGTTATTTCTGTGATGAGGATGATCGCTTCCAGAAGAATAAGAACTTTTTTCTATTGCTGTCAGTGGTTGCTGTCGAGCTAGTAGCAGTAGTGGCAAGAGTTGAAGTAGAAGAAGAATGCATGAAGCTCATTTTTTTAGTTGCTGTTGGTAGACTCATACTGACAGAAGGCAGTGGCTTATTCAAGTTCTTTTGTTTTGGTATATTGACATTCATTGTTGGCTGCAGTCTTTGTGAGGCTCTCTTTTCACCATGATCAGCGGCTTTTCGATACCATTCCATGGCAGTATTCTCATTCTTGATAGTACCAATACCCATTTCAGAGAAATAGCCCACTGCATATTCAGCTCTTGGTAGACCGCATTGAGCAGCAAGCATGGCCCATGCAAAGGCTTGCTCATCAGAGGCAGCTAGCACTTGCGGAACACCCACTAGATACCAGGCTGTCAAAGCAAAGCAAGATTCAGGATGGTGCTGTTCAGCAGCAATGCTATAGTATTGAATTGATAAAGCAGCGTCTATAGCACATCCGAGTTTCCCAAATTCGTAGCATTCACCGAGACGGTGCGCAGAAGGTGCATAGCCTAAAACAGCTGCCTCGTGATAAAGGCTGACGGCATACTTGAGATCAATAAAAATGACAGATTCGACGCCCTTTTCATGTAAAAGAGCAAGTTCATGCAGTGCGTGGGGATATTGAGTTGTTGCGGCTTCGGCTGATCTTTTGAGCCATTTATGGCCATCTCGCACATTTCTTGAAAGCGCAAGTTCCCCTTTCATTTCTGCTAATCCGAGACGGTACATGGCTCCTGGGTGACTTAAAGTTGCTGCTTTCCTGCACGGTACATATTCCATCAGCTTTTACATGGACGTTTTACTGCCAGCTAATCTCTCTTACCTGTAATACTGAACAGCTTTGGCTTTGTTTTTCGTAGTGCCTAGACCATCCTCATAGCATTTTGCAGTTCTAAAAATAATTCAAAAAGCGTAAACAATACATTATCTAGCAGTTTTTATTGATGTGTCCCTTGGCATTTCAAAGTGCATATAATGTTCTCTCCTTCCTCTTATATATACCGTACATGCCCCCCTCTCTCCTCCTTCTGATTTCATTTATATATGTGCTTCCCCTTTGCATGTATATACATACCTATAGGCTGCATCAGGATGATGGTGTTTTGCTGATTGCACAAAGAGAGGAAACGATTTGTCAAAATCAGGCTTGCCAGCTTTGCTCAATAGACCAGCTGCATACATATTTGCAAGATAATATTGAGATTCACCATGTCCTCGCATGGCAATCTGCTTTAATAGCTTTTCTGCCTCCATCAGATATGCATGCTGTTGCTCTTGATCTTGTTTGTCATCTTTCTGCTGTAGTCTCTTTGCAGCCTCAACCAAGAAGATGGCAAAATCACATTGGATTTCCATATTATTGGTCTTTTTCGCATTTTCTCTGTACATATTGATGGTCTTGCTATAAGACAGCAGACTAGCATTTTGGCCAGGCTTTAAATGTGAGTGATCCAACAGTTGGTCGCTTGACATGGTGTGGATGCTACTACATGAAGAGGAATAGTTGCGAACGGAGCCAAACGGTAGTGGAGTAGAGGGTGGTGATATAGTTGTTGAGGACGATAACGAGGCATTCAACACGTTTGATTGGTCGATTAATGATGGTGGAGTCGATGAAGGTCGGAAAGGTTTCTTTTCAATGGAAATTTTCTTTTTGACGTCTATCCAGTTTGCATTGAGATCCGATTTTGAGTCTGATGGTAGCTTTGGAGTAATGGGAGAAGTGATAATAGCAGTATTAGTAGTAGCTGGATCAACCTTTACATCCAAGAGCATTTTATTAGCTTTCAGTATGCTCATATGCTGTTGCTGTTGATGGTGATTTTGTGTGTGTAACATGGTTTCAACGTTTATGAAAAATTTAAAGGGAAAAAAGAGAGAAAAAAAAATAAAAAGTGAATTTTACTATGGTTATTAATATACCAGCAACGTTCATCTTTCTTTGCATTAAAAGGTTTATAGCTATTTTACGGCTCACATGTCTTACTAAAATTGGATGGTTCAAACGCCAAGGGAGGAGGAGGTGAAAATGCGCATACATAAAAAGTATTTTTATCTACAGGTGTAACAAGTCTATGTAATGTACATGTAAAACATATAGATGTCTATATGACGTGTGAATTAACATATCATTATCTGCTATATATTATTGCATTTGATCTATAATAGTTCCTTCCCTTCGCTATGTTTTTGACCGTCATGACGCTTAAGGAGTTAAATTCTAATATATTTAATATATCGCCACTGTATATATTAACATTATTATACCGGGAGTTGCTTTAGTTTTTCGGCTGATAGTGAACAGCGTTCCTATATGTAAATATACACGTATACAAATAAAAATGTGGGATCATGTAAGCCTCAATGCCTAGAATCCCTATAAAAACAATGTTTTGGATTGGAATCCAAGCCAAATGATAATACATGCAACCAATAATAATGTCATTGTGTTATTAGAATTGATTATCATGGATGTGCTTGTTGCGGAAGTTATGGCTTGTTAGTGTCACTCAACTTTTCCTCTTGTTGCCGGTACATCAGGCTACTAGTCTGAGTAGGACTCTGTTGACTGCACAACGGCGATCTTGCTATTTTTTGAATTATTGTCTAATCCGATAAGATTATTTGCACTATTGAATAGCTGTAATCGTCGACATGTATATCTCAGAATACTTCACGGCCTAGAACGATATCGTTGCCAGGTATTTCATAGTTGGGCTAATTGTTTTCTAAATCTTGATCATCCCCATAAAAAAACTCGTGCTTATGTTCTAGATTGTCAAATATATCCCATAAATTACTTGTTTCCTAAGCCATAATTTATAGGGAAAGTGACAGATCAACAGAAATGTAAGCATATGTTTCTCTCTTTCTGTGAGATAACAGGAGTAACAAGTGGGATACATCAACTTGAATTGCTATGGCAAGTAAATCCCCATTATATTTAAACATTGAATATAGTACATCTCAGCTTCCAGGGATCGTTGAAAATACAGGACTTTTTTATTAACTTGAAAGAACCGAAAATTCTGTTTCAAGGCAAGTAGCATAAAAAATTTTCTCAATAACCCGATAGACAAGTTGTTTTTCTCTAATACCTCACTATAGTCATCTAAGTATTTAGTATAAGTTCGAAGCGAAACAAGTAAAGCCGAACGTGGTACAAGAGGCAGATATTAATCTGGGAGACAGTGTCTAATAACACAACCAGTAGCATATTGTCCATATTTATACATTATTCCGTTACCACAAATGGGACAATATGACACAAAGACAGGCTTGATTTTTTAGTAAAACAAGATAATCTGTATCTATACTAGGACAAGCCATCAAACAGCATACCTAACGTAAATGCTTGACGCGCAGCGTTAGACAAGACAATTGGCGCTGTTTCAACAACAAACAGGTTCCTGAATCAACAATAAAAACAAAACCCCACGTTTTGTTCATTATCACGCTTTATTGGGAAAAATTGTCATAATATCCAAGTGTCATTAAGACAGCATGCATTTTGCAAATCCGAGAACAAACAGTACAAATTTTTGTTTCCCAAGAAAACGTGCTTATTTGATGATAAAAGTAGAGAGATCGGCAATAAAGTTGGTGTACTTAATACAAAAAAAAAAAAAAAAAAGATAGAAGCATTCCGATATTCCATCTACAATAAATATGGGTGCAGATCAAACATGTACTATATAGGAAAAAATCGGCTAATTTTGAGCGCTTCCGAAAACTACATGTATATAATCAGATGGAAGATCAATTAGGAGAAGATAACCCGGTTATGTTAAAAGAAAATAAAAATTTGTTGGATTAGTTGCGATATTTAGTTACTTGATAAGTGTTATTATGTCGAGTAAAGTTTCTGGACATTAGAGAATCCTTAAAAAGATGTACTATTCAAACTGATAAATTTTCACAAAGGCTATCTGTTCACACATCTGTTCGAGAAGCACAGCAGCTTTGATGCTGAAAATGTAAAGACTAGCAAATTTCTACCGGACAATCTTTAGCACAGGTTCATGACTTTCCAGGAGATTTTGATGTTCTGAAAAAACAGCGCCTCTTAAAACACCAATAAAACTTCGCCAGCTACTGATTCCTGGAGGGTTTTGATGGGCTACGCAAGCTATCTTAGTTGATGTTTTATAATTTCAAAAGTATGCTGTATAAATAACACATTGAAACTTATCAATTTTTAATTTAAAAATGAATAAATTAATGCTGTTAAATTGAAATAATCTGAAAGAGCTATTGTTTGTATTTTATGTTTTTATTCTCTGTTGAAAAATAAAAACAAAGAAAAGAAAAAGCAGGACAATACATGGGCTTTCCAAGTTTAAGAAGCTTAAGTTGGCTTCAAGTTTACATTCAGTCGTTTAACTCGAATATTTCTGATGTAATTAGCTAATAAAGCTTACATGCTGCTTCTTAAAAGTTGTCTAGCGAGAGTTTTGGTGGTCCATTCGCTTTTCCACATTGTGGCTCACCTCCCATTTGAAATGTGTGGACATTTTAATAATGTAATCTTTTATAGAAATTTTTCGTGTAGGTAAGCCCCAATCTCTTACCATTTATCATATGCATATTAGATTTTGAATAGTAGTAGGACAAAACAGTTTCTATAATAGCTTTCTATAAAAGAGCATTAGATTTTATTTTATTTTTAATCATATCATTCATAAAGCTGAGACTTTTGGCTCATAAAGTAAAAGAGGGTACAGAAATGCAATTAAGTCTAAGGGGAGTAATATACAGGACCATATAGTGGGCATATAAAGCATATACGTAGAATCTAGAATATTTTTTTACCAGAAACGTTCAAGCTTTCTAAATCTTGACATTTGACATAAATGAAAAAGTTTTCTAAAGTCCCATGCTTGCTACTATCTTTTTGATAAGCTTTGTCTTCATTTATGTTGAAGGTGTAGGTTGCTATGTTTGAAGTGCCAGTACTGAGAACAATTGTATAATGTCCACTTGGACGTTTAAGAGAATTCGAGTGGAATATAAGATCTAGGTTCAACTCCAAGTACCCCAATTTTGTTTCAGGAAGACTGATTTCAAGTTGGTACCGAGAATTTGTCATAAAGATGCAGCTGTCAAATATTAAACTGTCGATTTTTGGAAACTTTAGCATTTTTGGCAATACATCGGGGTAAAATAGAGAGTTTGTCAGCTTGAACTTTGAGATGCTTGTATCTCTGGAGATGACCCTTTGCCCGATTAGTTCAGCCTGATTAGAATTAGGGAAAATCATTTTATCCAAGTGCACCACTGATCCAATTCTGTTGTCGATCAAACAAGTGACACCGTTGAAGATGGACCAATTGCTAATACTGTATTGTTCGATTGAGGCAGGCAAAAAACAACTGTTGTGTTGTTGCAACAGGCTGTTTGGACATATCATATTCAATACTCTAACATGTCTAGGCGAGAAAATCTGCACGAAATCAAAAATCTTACACACGTCAGCGTTCTGCATAAAATCGAAACTGCTTTCAGGCCCGAAAAGACGAGCAAACGAACCATTCTGATTCATTTCAATATGGTAGTTTCCCTGCATGCTATTTTGATCACCAAAACGCAGCGTGAACTCAGTAGATTTCACTGATTGCCGCTGCGTTGTGTAGTTTGCAACCGTGTTTGACAGTTCAGCACAGCCTCTGATTTGGTATAAATAATCTGAAATTTGGAAATGCTTGATGCAGATATTATAATGTTGGACATCCCGGCATAGGTTTGTCATTTGCTGCCACCATTCAGCATATTGCTTTTCGGTACTCGATTGGGCAGTGTTGACAAGTTTGGTGGTTAGTACAAATGTCGTCAATGCTGTCAGTTTTGTTGCGAAATATTGAATTGCAGCGGAGGAGAGCAATGGGTCACGGAGCTGAAGCTTTCGTATGCTGCTTCTTGATTTCATTTGTCCTCTATAGTCGTGGTTGCTTAAAAAACTACATTTTTGAAGGTCTAGAGAGTGGACTGTATCGAGGCAGATATCGATAAGGCTGTCCAATTCAGTAATAATAGAGTCATTGGTTACAAAGTTTCCACAAAGCTGCAGCTGCTCCAGCGACTTGAAGTCTTTTACATGACTCTTCAAAGTACAAAAATTAGTATCATGGTGTATGCGATAACCAGACAACGCAGAAGGAGACAGCCGAAGTATGCTTAATGAATCTTTGAATTTCAAGCTAAGCAGGGAATAGGCTTTTAGGCCCCCTGAGGGCCATTCCTCCGCTAACGAAAAAAGCCTTGGGTTCCTGAGTTGATTGTCTGCAGCATTGAGAATACGGATCCAAATCATGAGAATTTCAAAGGAAGCTAATGAGCTGCCAAAGACTTCAAGGTTTGGACTATGCTTCAAGATGCTATCGATGCCTTGGTTTGCTTCCTGAGGAAACGGCGTTTTTGAGTTTGCATTATCTCGACAAACTTTAACGCTCTTAACGATAAGACCTAGACCTGGTGCATTTGTAAGAGTGATACCAAAACCGCCAATTTCGTCTGGTGTTAAACACACATCCTTGTACAATCCTGTTTTTGTTAATCTTGACCATATCTTACATACAAGCTGACATTGATATAAGGCCATCCTTGCTTCTTTCCAATCTGCCGTAGTTCCAACATACTCGAAAATGATTTTTAGTATTTCATTGGGAAGGTGGCCTATAGAGGTTGATTTAGACATAAGCGTAGTAATGAAGTAAAACCACTGTTTTAATGCAATTTGATGATTACTTTTTATATACCCTCCAATGGTTTATTGTTATCACAATCATTTTTCAAAAAATTTAAAACACGTTATAATCGAAGATCTCAAGACAAAAAGAGGTCCGTCCACAATAAGCCTAAATTAGATATCGCTTTACGTCGTTTTTTTTCCCCCATCAATAGGCAACACTAGTTATCAACGAGCTTGTAGAGTGTGAGTAGGTAATGTTCTCCAGACCAAGAAAAATGTCCCTGCGCATGAAGAGCTGGTCATTTAAGAAAATCATCAGTGCATTGCACCATTGCTGCACACATTAGTCGCAGCAAACTCGGCGAACACTCATTCAGCACATTTGTATAATAATTTTCAAAAAAGTACACTACAACTTGACGCGTTGAAATTAAATTTAAAATAATGAGACCCAAACCTATTTCGTGTTTTGTCTCATTATGATCGTATCATCATGGGCTACCAATAATTCAGTTCCCAGGTAACCATTTAGCAAATGCAGGGCTGTCAAATAGAAGCGCATTGCTAACAATCCAACCATAGATGATTTTTTTGTTAAGATATAAATGGTCATATTACCTTATAATGGCACATGCTCTTTCAATAAGGACTCAATATCGAATATAAATGGTGCACTGCATCGTTAGCACCTAATTACTCCCAAAAAAAAAAAAAAAAAAAAATAAATACGACATGAGCGGGAAACAACACTCATGACTTTAATAAGGAGGCTGTTAATCAGTTGAATCATCTTTTGATGAAAGCTTTTTCGTGATGAAAGCTTTTTTGTGATGAAAGCTTTTTCTTGATGAAAGCTTTTTCTTGATGAACTTAATATCCTTCGGAACTGAAACAGAACAGATCGTACAGTGGGGAAGAAAATTTTGGGAGAGATTATAGTGAGTCAGCAGCTTTTAGGTTGAAATTTGATTATGGATAGCTCTACACCAAACTGTTTTAACAAAAAGATGCATGAAGCATCCACTGAGCTGGAGTGGGATACCAGCTACGGTTTACCAATTACCCCACGAAAAACATTCATCTTCCGACACTTCTTCTACCTAAGATAAAGCGAAGAGCTGGAGTTGGGATCCTTTGACATTATTGTCTCAATAACTCTTCAAAATACTATACAACTCAACATTTCGAGTTCGACTAAATATAAAGCTTACTTACTTCCACAGCTAATGGTATACATATGAATAATTCTGTCACATGGAAATTTAGTAATTTATGATTAAAAAGAAATGCGTTTTATGATCAAAAGTTTATATTTTGCATAAGCAATGCCTAAAATGACAATTTTATATCAAAATTGAAGTCAGACAGAATGCTTTTTGATTAACACCGTATTTCTACTTTATATTCAGACGATGTATGGACGAACGAAAATTTATTTTTAGACAATAATGTAATATGCTGACTGATAGTTGTCAAATAATAATTTCATCAAGACTTGGTGGATGAAGGAAGCAGATGTTTGATACTGAATTTATATAAAAAAAAAAGCTTAGAGTATTGCATGGCAAATAATTGTTTACAACACAATGATCGCCTCCACATTTTCTATTGGGAACAGTTTTCTGTTAACATACAGATTTTACATATGAGTAGCTCGTAAAATTTGTATTTGTTTAATGTCACATCCTATACGTGGAATACGTATTGTGGTCAATACATAGAAAATGATAGTCTATAAAGTAACGAGCCTCTCGTTTTTGAAAAGAAGCTTCAAAGTATTCAAGAACACAAACCAATGGTGTCAACTTCCGTAAGCACTGTGAAATCAAGGATAAAGGATAAAACGTTTTGCCCCACAAAATACACTGATAAACGTGGGTATTGCTTTTTCTCTCTGTTACCATTGTATTTAACGCAAAGAAAATCAATTCAGATTGGCACACAAGCTTTCTGGAGACTGGTCAGAGTTTCAACTATTGATGGTTATACTACTACAGAAACTAAAAATGAAGAGCAACTATCTGCGTTTTGTAACAAACTTTTTGATTTTTCTAAAATTGGATTTAAAACCAAAGATAAGCTCTACAATGGAAAGAAGATCTTCAAGTAAGTTCATATAGTTTTAATTTAGTAAATGCCTTAAAACTTATTAAGTTATACTAGGAATGTTATCTACACGGATGGTTATTCAGTTTCTTTTCTCTTCTCAAGAATTACAGCAAAAAAGAAGAAAGATTCTCTTCCCGTAAAGCCATCTGACCTCAAAACAGATATTGACATTGGGTGCCAAGTGTGGGCGGTAGACCCTAGAATTAGCACGGTTTTTACTATAGTTGACCAAGCTGTTAGAGTGGGATCACTTGGTCAAAAGGAGTATTATCACTTGTGTGGGTTTAATGATGCAGCTCACATTCGAAAGATTCATCAAGCGAAGCACACAAACACTCATAGAATGATAACAGAACTGGATTCATTAAAAACCGGAGAAGTTTCAAAATTCTTGATTGCTTGCAGAAAGCGATTATACAATCCTACGATACAATGTATGAATTTTATAACAGAGGCCTTTGGTAAGTGTAGCAAACTCTTGTACAAATTTTAAAAATGTGTTAACCAAATGGAATAGGTCTTCAAAATTAAAATTTAGATGTTATAGAAAGAAGCAAAAAGCCTTCAGCGAAATAGTCAAGATGTTTACTCATGATAGCATTAAATATCGTACAACAACGAGAAACAACAATTCTTATTCCCGCCCTCCACCACTTGATGGATCTGTTAAGGCAAATAAAACCATCATTGCCTATGGAGATGGAAGATTTTCACCTACCATGAGAGGCAAAAGATCTGGACCTACAAAGACTATCATAAAAGCTCTTCAAAAATGTAAAGAAAATCGTGGCGTTACAGTCCAAATGGTAGACGAATACCTTAACAGTCAAGTCTGCAACAACTGCAAAAAAAGAAATGTTGAAAACGTTGTGCAACGATCAGCAAAGCGAAGAGTACATTCTGTATTACAGTGTCAAGAAACCGCTTGTAATATTATTTGGAATCGCGATATAATGGCTGCAAAAAAACATCCTCAACATATTTTTACATGCAGCAAGAAACAATGACGCTCGTCTTTCACCATTCCAGCGTTCTGAATCAAAAGAATAATTGCAAGCATTGTGTGTCATTGATATTACTCTTTGATACGCCATGGGTATTCGGTTTATCCTATACACCATTACAGGTGAGTAAAATTGTCCAAAAAAAAAAGAAAGTATCATCCTCTCACCAATTTTCTTTTGGAAATTTTGTAAAATTAGCAATCTCCGTTGGAGATGCTCTTATAATACGCTATGAAATCAAGCATTCACATTGGCATTCTTTCAGCAAGTTTAAATAAGACAATTTACCTAGATGGGTACAATTCTAGGAGCGATAATAGAAACCTTGAATATTCTACCTACCTTTATAGAGCAGTTTGTAAGAAAAGTATTGAATTGTACATAATAAAGGATTGTACTTATTTTTATTAAAAGTGTATGTGTGTGATTATTGGAACTGTAGACAAAAGAGTTACATAATTGTAGATACTGATAATGTGTAGATAAGTTAATGAAAGGAGCGGAGGCATATAAAAAGAGCATAGGATATATATATATATATATATATATATATATATCAAAGAAGGTATATAATATATCAAAGAAGGTATATAATATATCAAAGGAGATATAAATGATGTAATTATTGAGAGATCTTTAGTACTTCTTTACCGCAAATAGCCAAGCTTTCAAGCTCTTTGCATTTGATGGAAATAAGAAAGTTATCAGAGGATCCTGGTGTACCAGTGGGGGCTTGATAGGTTTTGTGGTCTTCATCGAAGATGAAAGTGTAAGTTGTTATAGTTGCAAAGCGGGTGGCTACAGTAATCGTGTGTCCTCCGCCTGTTCTGATAAGAGATTGGGAATGAAATACGCTGCTCAGGTCTAATTCTAATTGACCTACTTCCATTTCACCAAGATCGATTTCGAGTTGGTGAAGAGAGTTGGTCATAAAGATACAGCTATCAAATATAAGTTTGTCGATTTTCGGCATTTTCAAAGAAAACTTGGGCAAAACACTGGGGTAGATCAAAGCGTTTGTCAGTTTCATTTCCGAGATGCTTGTCTTTTCCGATACGACTTTTTGTCCGACTTGGGCAAAGCCTTGTACAAAGCTTGGAAACACCATTTTGTCCAGATGAACTACTGAACCAGTCTTGCCATTGATCAGAGAGGCAACACCATTAAAGACGTTCCAGGTTCTTTTGCTACAGATAGCATTGAAATATTCTTCCAGAGTACCATTTCCCGAAAAGACTTCGTGGTACTCCAATGTTTCTTCGTAATTCAATAAATGCTCCACGTTCAAAATACTGATAGTTTTAGGGGAAAGTGGCTGTATCGAGTCAAAGATCTCAAGAAACTCTACGCTGTGCATGAACTGACTATGACTAACTCCCTTGGATTCAAAGAGTCGAACCGATGAGCTATTTTGCTTCATCTCAATCATGTAGCGCTCCAACGAGGGATCTTGTTTTCCAATTCGCATGATAAATTCAGTAGTGTTGTTGGCTGGCTCTTGCTGTTTCTTGCCTTGAAAAAGTTTGGCAGAACCCTTGATTTGCTGCAAATAATTTGAACTTTTGAAATCCTTGAGGTTGATGTCGTAATGCTGAATTTGCTTACAAAGATTGCTCAGGTGGTTCCACCAGTCAGCATGTTGCTCCTTTGTTTCCAATTGAGAAGAGGTGTCAACTCCAGTGGTTATTACGAATTCCTTCAGCCCCTTAAGCTTCGCTGCAAAGTACCGAATTGAAAGAGCAGAGAGTATAGAATTACCGAGACGGAGTTTCTTTATACTGAGGTTTGGCTCTACTTGTACTGGACAACTTGGGTTTCTTGAAAAGTTGCATTCTGCAAGATACAATGAATGGACCTTAGGATTAAAATGATTGATAGCGCCGTCTAGTTCAGGGATGATAGGCTCTTCATTGACAAAAGCACCGGAGAACTGAACTTGCTCCAAAGACTTGAATTCGTTCAAATGGTCCTTCAAATTGAGATAATCGGCATCTTGACGAATGCGATGATCTGGCTTCACGACAGGATACAAACGGAGGTTGGTCAAGGAGTCTTTATACTTTAAGCTAAGCAAGGTATACATGTACTTATCGGCTGTACTCCATCTATCCATCAGGGTAAATTGATGCAGATACATGTTTTGCTCTCTTGGGGCGAGAAGAAGGCGCTGCCAAGTGAATAAGGTCTCAAAATCAGATGATGCACTCACAAAACTTTCAATGTTTGGAGCATACTGCAAAATCATGTTGAGGTACTGAATAACATCAGGAGGCAAAGAAACGATTTCACCGCGATTATCTGGATAAAAATTCACGCTTTTGACAAAATTACCCAGTCTTTTGTTGTTTCTGGTAACAAGGAGTCTCCAAGCAAAAGGGCCAATTTCGTCTTTCTGCAGACAGACATTCTTGTACAGGTGAGTTTGTGCTAATTCATTCAACTTCTTGCAAACAAAAAGACATTGATAAAAGGTGCTTCTTGCGACCTTCCAGTCTGGCGAATCTTGAACGTGTTCGAAAACAGTTGATAAAATTTCAGAAGGAAGGTGAAGAAGTTGAATAGGTTCAGACATGAGCTGTTGTATCTAAGGTCGAAGCAATTATTTTGACATTTGCTTTTATATGTTTTTGGACTCTCAATATGGCTTATTATTATCCTTGAATACTAAAAACGCGGTACTGCAGAATCCCAAGACTTGTCAAATTTAAACCAGATTGTCAACCCTACAGAAAACAGGGATGTACATCAGAGCGAGTATAATGAACTGTGATCTCCAGACCAGCACCCTGTCAGTCCACTCGGCATGTGGAAACAGGTCATTATAAAAATCAGTGATACTCATTTGCATTTACTAAACTACGTCAAATTCTGTTTTTGGTTCATTGAAATGAGTTATTTAATTCTTTAAATGGTCGTAACAGCAGGTCATGAGTTTTACATGTCAATGCGGTCCCTACATTGCTATATACTAAACTCAAGCCTGATCTGACCCTCCCTCCCGTTTCATTATTAAAGCTTGAATTAAGCACATTATCAGGTACTAGCTCACGTTCTTTGAATATCATTTACTTGATTCAAATAATGCACCAGTAGCTTATTAACGTACGCATACTAAAGTTTTTTCATCAAAAAAAAACACGAGCTTAACTTCAATGATCTTGTCTAGGACAGAGCAGATGGTGTCAAATAGCGAAAAGGCTGAGCTAATTTTTGACAAAGTATTTGATACTATCCAACTTGAACTTTCATATAGCCATTGTCTCCTTGGAGGCGACATGCATGTTATAATTGATCATGAAGATTTTGAAACCTCTACTTTCTTTAACAATAGCCTTCGCTTTTTTGTTTACTTTACATGTTAGGATCAGGCAACAATGTTTACAAGAGTGAACATGGGATGTTAATCAAATTCTACCTTCCATAATAGGTTGGCTTCAAAAATAAAACAGACTGTGATATGCTAATACAACAAAGAAATCGTATAAAGACCTATTAATACCTTGATTTGGGGGGGGGGGGGAAATAGCTCTTTTTATTCAAAAATGAGACAATCAGGCTTACGAGCGCTTGTATCCAAAATGATTAGAATGAGCACACCCAATATCAATGGATGCTTGACAATGGCAAGAATGTACATAAATTTAGAAAATAGAAGCGACATACGAGTTATTTCTATAGGCCAAGAATCTAGCGTCTTGCCATGTAAGCCTAGGGTTAATTGTATACAACCAAGGATGCCCTTGTTATTTGTTTTGTTTTATTATTCATAAAGTTGAGACGTAGTTTTCATAAATGAGCGTAGGATATAGGGGGGGGGGGTTTCGGCCAAAGTTCTTAAAGTCAGAAAGTATATAGAAAGATAATGAGTGTCGTTGGAACTACGTTTTATCTTTGATGGAGTTTTTTGGATCATATAAAAAAAAGGGGGGGGGGGGCATAAGGTTTATATACAAAAAATTGGTGTCTATATGGTTTGCTTTTCTGTTACGCAGTGCAGTTCCAAAATGTCGCTACCAGGAACTATTGAAAACTCTATATCAGCAATAACCAAACTTTGCAGCTCTTGGCATTTGATGGAAATGACAAAGTTATCTGCAGTCCGAGGTCCACTGAGAGGCTTCTGATATACTTGCTGCCCATCTTTGATATAGACGTAAGCTGTTTTCGCTGTCCCAATATTCAAAACAATTGTGAACGATGCAGCAGCTGGATATTCAAGAGAATTCGAGTAAAATGTACGATTCAGATTCAATTCCAAACAACCCAGTTTTGTTTCGGGAAGACTGATTTCAAGGTAGCAGCGATAATTTGTTATAAAGATGCAGCTGTCAAATACCAAAGTGTCGATTTTTGGAAACTTTAGCATTTTAGACAGCACATCGGGGTAAAATAGAGAGTTTGTCAGCTTGAATTTTGAGATGCTTGTATCTCTGGAGATGACCCTTTGCTCGATTAGCTCAACTTGATCAGAATCAGGGAAAATCATTTTATCCAAGTGCACCACTGATCCACTTTTTTTTTCAATCAAAGAGATAACTTCAGTGAAGATAGGCCAGTTGCCGATGCTAAAGCTCTCGATAGATGCAGGCGAAAACCAAAGAGGATTATGTGATAGTTTCTCAAAATTTGTTGAATGCGCCACATTTAGTATTCTAATGGTCCCAGGTGAGAATTGCTCCATAAATTGCAGCACTCTGCTGTAGTTTGCGCCATAGAAGAAATCAGAGTGCTTTTCAGATCCAAAAAGACGGACAGTCGACCTGTTTCGCTTCATTTCAATAATATAGCGCTCCGGCGTGGAATCTGAGTGGCCGAGGTGCATGGTGAATTCAGTGCTGTCTATTGTGGAGTGGTCTGCAGTTGCATTTAGCAGATCAATGCCACCTTTGATTTGATGTAAATAATTTTCAGCCCTGAAGCTCTTGACATTAATGTTGTAATATCGGAGGCGCTTGCAGAGGTTGATCATTAGGCGCCACCATTGAGGTTCATCCAGTTCTGATTGAGTGGTGTTGTAAAGGTCCGTGGTTAATGCGAATGTCTGTAATGCTGTTAGTTTTGTTGCAAAATATTGGATTGCAGCGGAGGAGAGCATAGAATTTCTGAGCTCAAGGTTTCTTATGCTGTCGTTTGTATTGAATTGTCCCGTATAGTTGTGATCGCTTGAAAACCTGCAGTTTTTAAGACACAATGAACGCACTTTATCAACACAATTATTGATATGGGTATCCAATTCGAGAATGATGGGGTGTTCGTCTACAAATGTGCTAACAAGTACCAGTTGCTCCAAGGATACGAATTCTCTGATGCGGCTCTTCAGCGCAGAAAAAACAGTGTCTTGACTAGCATCACCAAAGTATAACCGAAGACTGGTTAAAGACCCGGCAGACTTTGAGCAGAGCGAGCTATATATCGTTTGGTTTCCTGGGGTCCATTCTGACAAGTCGAACCGCTTTAATCGCTTAAGTTGATTATCTCTAGCTGCAACAAGGCTGCTCCAACAGAAGTTAGTTTCAAGATGTACTGATGGGCTACCAAAGATTTCGAGGTTTGGAGTACATCTTAAGATAATGTCAAGATGAAGTTCTACAAAGGGGGGTGAATGAGCTTCTGAATCTTCATCATCTGAATAAATTCTAAGGTCTTTAACAAAGAAGCCAAGTTGGGGATTAGATACAAGCATTGTGGCAAATCCTGCAATTTGATTTGTTGTCAAATCCACTTTCTCGAGCAGTTTCCCTTGCACTAGCGCTGAGAGATTCTTGCAAACAAACAGACATTGATAAAACGTGCTAGTTGATTTTTTTCGACCTGATACATCTTGAACATGTTCAAAGATTTTATATATGATTTCACTCGGCAGATAAGGCAATCGAGTTGTTTTAGACATGAGCTGTGGTATGAAAAGTGGGATATCTTTTTTTTTTTTTTAAAAAAAATGCTGCTGGGTATTTCTCTTTTATAAGCTATGGATAGTTTGTTATTGATTCAGCCAACGCCTTACTGTCGCAGATCTCAAGACAAGAAGAGAAGAAGAAAACCAGAATAAGCCAAAATTAGGAATCATTTTAAGCTTTTTCATCAATGAGCAGCGCTATTTATAAACAGACCAAGGGAAAGCAGTGTAATAATGATCTCCAGACTATGTGCATGCAACACGTCATTTCAAACCGTAGCAAGTCGAAAACAGCATCCACAATGAGAGTACTCATCTTTTACACGCTTGTCTCATTATCATCATATGCTGTTGTAAGCTGATGAAAATAAAGTTGCCAAGTATCAAGTCTCGACTATCTGCAGTTGTCGAGCATATACTATTAAAACACGCAATCCAGGGGGAGGGGGTCATCTTTTTAAAACGATCCGAATGAGCCATAACTGCGCATGTGCTCTGAATATTACAATGTCTCAACGTATAAAACATAAAATATGCACTGATTCATTAACATACTGTCTTACGTTTAGACTGGTTTGTGCCTCAGCTTTCTGGCGGCTTACGGTAATAAATAGCTTTAGGAAACTTCATAACAACACCTTGAAAAGCAAGAAAATAATCACATGAGGTTTTCAAATTAAAAGGACATTGCTATTTACACCATCATTGGCATAATTCTGTTTATATTTGAGTTTCGCATCGCATTGATCTAGTTGTACACTAATTGTGTTATTTTGGCTTTGAATCCCATGAGACACCGTTGGAATTGAGAATATGAAATTTATAAAACGTTCAAGCAAAGCAAAGTAGGGACACACACACACACACACACAAAATTTGATTTGTATATTTAAACGATGCTTGGCTAATATGAACAGCGTTTATATCCTAGTGATTTCATCACAGAGAAAAACGCCAACAGTCTTGATTTATCATGTACTCAACTTGCGCATATATCTTGGGATCAATCACCAGATAACTACATACCTAAATATGCCAGAATTGCATATTACGAGGTTGGCGAAATTTATTTGAACGGTTTATCACACGAATTGAATCCATTTACATACCTATTTACAAACAGTACCACTCATAATGCACACACATATCATATATAGATTACCAGAAAGTCTTTATTATACAGTTCTTAAACGACTTTCTCACTGGGTATACGACGTCTATAAAGGCCTGCCTTATAGATGGCAAAGGACAAGACAGCAAGTGCTGCAATGGCACAGATGATGCCGATGCGGAATGTGCTTTTATAGCAGACAGCACCGTAACAAACATGGCTATTTTGCTTTTCTGCTTGATGTCCGTACAACACACCAAATAAGATATTGAATATTTGACTACCAAATGCTGGAGCAAAAAGGAAGATGCCCCAATTTCGAGCAAATACCTAAATCAATAACATATGACTAAATATCAAATTCTCCCAGACAAAAAAGCAAAACTTACCTCTGTGCCAAATTCGGTTGTCACTGCAGGCCCCACGCCAAATGCAATACCGTAAGCCGAGGAAATGACGAGTGTACAGGGTATTAGTTTTTCAAGAGTCATGACTGAAGCCGATACAAGCCATGTCAATGTCATCAGCATGGAAACCAAAGCAAATGCAAATATCCACAGTCTGTGTATTCCGAATTTGTTTCTCAATACATCACTAAGTGCACCAAAGAATGCGCGAGAGCCACAGTTGCCCAGACTGAACAAGGTGATGTGGAGGTTCCGTGTATGCTGATTTGCTTCACCTCCTGCTGCTGCTCCCGAGATGGCACTCAAGATCTGCCCAATGTTGGCGAGATAAATGTACCCGATGCCCAATACCACAAAGAGCGTGCTGAAGAGAGCAAAGCCGATGGGATGCTTCAATACGTTTATGCCAGAAATGACAGTTTCGGATGCACAGTCTCCTTCAAGCTTGTCTAGATCCGAGCTTGTCAGCAACGGGCTGCTTTCGACACTGTCCGTGTCGCTGACAGAGGAGTCTCGGGTGTTGACAAATGCCGCTTGCTGTTGCTCTTCGTCAATCTGCTCATAAATGACTTGTCTATGGCTGTGTTCTTGGAGGGGGCCCAAGAAGAACGACCCAAACAAAATGCCTGCAGACATGGTGAATGCAAGGAAGATCAAAAAGTTGTATGTGCTGTCGTTTGAAGTGGGTACATCTTTCTCGTACCGTTCGCTTCCAAACAACAGGTCGTTGATTTGAGAGAACACCACACCGCATGTGCCAACAGAAGCTGTGGTCAACCCCATACTGAGCCCACGACGCTGCTTGAAATTGTGGCTCTAAATATAGATGAAAGGGTATAAAGAAAAGAAAGGGATATGAATATCATTCTATGCC
>MU619342.1:0-57110 GCA_025201805.1 Parasitella parasitica | reverse complement strand
AAAAAAAAAAAAAAAAAATTGTTGGTGATAGTTGTATCTAAACGCATGATAAATACACATCTGCATTGGACTCGATTGTGTTGACAAGACCGATTAGGTTTTCTAGTAATACAAGGGCATTCGACGTTGTTTCAAGCAAAGGCATCAATCGAAAGCTGCTTTATATACAGGGTAGCATGACATTGGATCAGTATAATCTATCAGCGCATTACACGTTAGTTATATGGCATAAAAAAAAAAGTTGCAGCTAAATTATATTGCATTACCCATATTTACGCCTGGATCACATGAGCATTTATCACGGAACTCGGGCTCTGTAGGACAATGTGTATACGCAGTATGTCTGTAGCCAATATCGTTAAAAAAGTGAAAATCTCTCTGGTTCAGCATCAACGACGCAGCTATCGAATGTACAGGAGCGTCTCCCCAGCGCTCATAAAAGAACCCGCCTTGCTGATCCAAATAGCTAAACAGTTTCAGATAATCGTTTGATCTCCACAGGTCGAGCGATGCAATCTCAAAGTTGGTCCAAAAATGACATCCATTGTAACTGTTGCCGTCGTTTGTAACAAATTTCTCCAACGAATCTTTTTCGGAAGGCCATCGAGAAGCAACATCAGGATAGTCTCGTTTAAAGTCCATCACTGTCTGCCACAGAGTCGGCACGGTTTCGAGAAATTCTCTGAAAGCAATGGTAAAGCCTTTACAAATGTTAGCTGGACTGCTGCCTTGATTATACCCGTTGTAAAAGGCTGAAAAGACTTACCGTATTTCTTGTTGTTGTTTCGCATGAATTTAAACACATCGTAGTCGACGTCGCACGTATAGTCAACGTAGGGTTCGATGCGCCAGTAATAATCGTACTCATCCAACATGGGATGTCTAAAGAAGAATCCGCTTTGAAATCTTGCGCAAAAATCAGTAACATAGCTCCTGGAAAAAAAAGAAAAAAAAAAGCAAGCAATCAAAATTTACCTGCACATATGTCTATACGACTCACTGTCTGCATAAGGAATGCCCTTGGCTGCCATTTTGTTTCTACAATCAGCGGCGTAGGTTTGGTTGATATGAGGCGGATAGCCCCACATTTGATGGTCAACCTTTCCGTATTTTGTTTGTGCTTTTGTCAACGCAGCAGTCGACTGCTTGAACTCTGTTGTAAAATCATCGTCATTTAGAAACACATAGGGGTAGTTGAACTTGGAGTTGAATGTCTTTTCCAGCTGAAGCATTGTAGAAGCAATGCCATCCAATTCGCTATTTCGCACCAAAACTACAAAACACGCTTTTACAGGGCTGTTGTCTTGTAGCTGTGCGCCATTTTTCCCGCTTGCTTGTATCCTGTTATTTTTGGAGATGGTGAAATACGTTTGGATTGATAAAAGTACAAGCATCAGACCAGCTGTCAAAAATACATAGGGCGCTACTCTTTTTCCCATCCACTTCATGATTTCTTTTTGTTAAAAAAAAAAAAAAAAAAAAAAAAAAAGATTATTGAAAGGGGCCAAAAAAGACTAGTGTTATCACTTACATTAGAGGACATTAAATACTTGTACACTATCAATACGAGCACGTCTTGATAAGGAAGGATGTACTGAGGTTTTGTTGCAACGAAATTGCCAGATTTATTTATTGCACAACTGTAGCAGGTCTTCTAGCATGCTCCTGCCTCGCCTTGGGCTAAAGTGCGGAGGAAAGAGTGAAACCAGCGCATAACTTTTGATAGACACATTGCTCAGTGGAAAATCAAGTTATGCTCGGATAGCGATGACCATGCCTGGCATCAGCCAAACGTAAATCAATCCATAATTCGGTGTTTATTTAAAGCCCATTAGCATTTGTAATGCAAATTCCACATACTGTACCAAAATTGCTGTTTTCCCCTGGTAACTTTTACTTGCCCATAATTGAAAATTCGACAGTACACGCAGTTGTCACTTGTGTTTTCCAGGTTCAATCTCGGTCCAACGGTTTCTTTAACGGAAGTTGTGAGCAAATGTGCCTCGAGTATGAAAAGAAAAGCTGTTTTTTTTTGCTACACGAGATCTTTGTTTGTCTTTAACCATGCTTCTTTTTGGTAACTTTTGCGACAGATACGAGGCATTTAACATGAAAGGTTTAGCAGGATTTGATTATCGTACATTTGATAAGCTTGTCATTAACAAATGGATTGTGATGGGCGGTTTCTGTACACACAGAGAGCGTGAGCCTAATACGCAAATGTTAATGTCAATATCTGTCGGCACTGTTTGCTTTATTCTCTGAAACCTCCATTTCTTTTTGTGTCAAATCAAACATGATACATCAAGAGGCGTGTTCCTGAAATACGCTTTTTTCTTTCTTTCTTTCTTTCTTTATATATACCATTTGACTATATATCTGATGATTGCAAAAGATGCAGCAACTATCGACCGTGTAACATGCAACTGTTCTTGACATGTTGGTTAAGTGACGTTGAGAAGAGCATGAGCGCGTCGCGTTTATAATCAATGTAATACAATGACAGGCGTTCAAGTAGGCGCGACGTGAATGGAATGCTCCTTTTCCTCCCTCCTTCTCTCTTTCTCTCTCTCTCTTTGTACATAATTCTTTTTACGAGAAAGAAAAAAAAATCTTAGCAGGAAGATTTCCTTTCATATTTGATAAACTGACAGCAATAACAAGTACAACCAAAGAATGATGTATGTTATTAAAAGAGGTATGTTTGTGCGGCTACGAATCCATTGATAGGGCAACTAACATGCTCTCAAAACAGACGGCAGCAAAGAAAACGTCCATTTCGACAAGATCACTTCTCGCATTGCCAAGCTATGTTACGGCCTCAACGAGGATTTCGTCATCCCTGCTCAGATCTCTCAAAAGGTAGTATCAGGCGTCTATCAGGGCATCACAACTGTTGAATTGGACAATCTGGCTGCAGAGACTGCGGCGTACATGACAACCAGCCATCCTGACTTTGCCGTCCTGGCAGCGCGCATTGTCATATCCAATCTCCAAAAGGAAACAGATGATAAATTCAGCACTGTAATCGACAAGCTGTATCACCACGTACATCCCAAGCTCAAGCAGCCCAATCCTCTCATCTCCAAGGAGCTGTATGACGTTGTGAAGGCCAACGCTGAGAGGATCGATGCTGCCATTGTATGCGAAAGAGATTTCGCATTCAACTTTTTTGGATTCAAAACGCTGGAGCGTAGCTACCTGTTTAAAATCAACGGCAAGATTGTTGAGCGTCCGCAGTATATGATTATGCGTGTGGCTCTGGGCATCCACGGCTCTGATCTGGAGAGCGCCTTCAAGACCTACGACCTGATGTCTTCTAAATACTTTACGCATGCGACTCCCACCTTGTTCAACGCTGGCACGCCCAAGCCTCAGCTATCGAGCTGCTTCCTTGTGCAAATGCGCGACGACAGTAT
This sequence comes from Parasitella parasitica, assembly GCA_025201805.1. Classification (NCBI taxonomy): domain Eukaryota; kingdom Fungi; phylum Mucoromycota; class Mucoromycetes; order Mucorales; family Mucoraceae; genus Parasitella; species Parasitella parasitica. The sequence continues at coordinate 53,691 of MU619342.1, read as the reverse complement.
TGAGGGCATCTACGATACGCTTACAACGTGTGCACGCATCTCCAAAGCTGCTGGCGGTGTTGGTGTTGCCTTTCAAAAGATCCGTGGCTCAGGTTCCTACATCGCTGGCACCAACGGCACGTCGAATGGCATTGTTCCTATGCTCCGCGTGTTCAACGACACTGCTCGTTTTGTCACTCAGGGTGGCGGAAAGCGCAACGGAAACTTTGCCATGTACCTTGAGCCTTGGCATGTGGATGTCTTTGACTTTTTGGAATTGAGAAAGAACAATGGCGCCGAGGAAATGCGCGCTCGTGATTTATTCTTGGGCCTGTGGGTGCCGGATCTCTTTATGCAGCGTATGTTGTGAATTTAGACTACCATTCTGTCAACTAAACATTTTTTTTTTCTTCTTCTTATGCAGGTGTCGAAGATAACGGCAAATGGTCTCTTTTCTGTCCTAATGAAGCGCCTGGCTTAAACGAGGTCTACGGCGAAAAGTTCAACGCTCTTTATCTCCAGTATGAAGCTGAGGGTAGAGCCAAAAAGACAATCGATGCCCAAAAACTCTGGTTTGCCATCCTGGAAGCGCAAATCGAGACTGGTATGCCTTATATGCTTTATAAAGGTAAGCTAAATATATACATATATATATACATATAAAGATATATGCAGTAAATGATTGACATCTGCTTCAAAGACGCCTGTAACGAAAAGTCAAATCAAAAGAATCTGGGCACCATCTCCACATCCAATCTGTGCACAGAGATTGTCGAATACACTGCTCCTGATGAAGTGGCTGTCTGCAATCTGGCCTCTCTTGCTCTGCCCAAGTTTGTAGACCCAGAGACCAAGACTTTCGACTTTGGCAAACTGCATGAGGTTGCCAAGGTTGTCACCAAAAACTTGAACAAAGTCATTGATGTCAACTACTACCCTGTAGAAGAAGCTCGCACAAGTAATATGAGACACAGACCGTAAGTGTGTAATATCGAATTGCGTTTGGTGTTGTACTGAATCTCTCTCTTTCTCTGAAACAGTATCGGCCTCGGTGTTCAGGGCCTTGCTGATGCATTCATCCTGATGGGCTATCCATTTGATTCTCCCGAAGCCAGTCAATTAAACAAAGACATCTTTGAAGGCATCTACTTTGCTGCCTTGGAAGCTTCCTGTGAAATTGCTCAACAAGTAGGTCCTTATGAAACTTACAAAGGCTCGCCTGTGAGCCAAGGTTTGCTTCAACACGATCTCTGGAAAGTAAAGGGTTCAGATCGCTTTGATTGGCCCGCACTCAGGGCCAAGATTAAAGAGCATGGTATCCGCAACTCTCTTCTCCTGGCCCCTATGCCTACCGCCAGCACCAGTCAGATATTGGGCAACAACGAATGCTTTGAACCTTACACCAGCAACATCTACACTCGTCGCGTGCAAAGCGGCGAATTCCAAGTGGTTAATCAATACTTGCTGAACGACCTTGTTCGACTGGGCTTGTGGAATGATAATGTCAAAAACATGATGATTGCACACGGCGGCAGTATCCAAGAAATCCCCAACATCCCTGACAATTTAAAGAAGCTCTACAAGACCGTCTGGGAGATCTCGCAGCGTACTATTATTGACATGGCTGCTGATAGAGCTGCTTTCATTGATCAGTCGCAGTCGATGAACTTGTTCTCTGCGGAGCCTAATTACGGCAAGCTCACCTCGATGCATTTTTACGCCTGGAAAAAGGGGTTGAAGACTGGCATGTATTATCTGCGATCAAGGCCTGCTGTCGATGCCATTAAATTCACTGTCGATCAGCTGGCCCTCAAGAGTATGGCCTTGGCTGAAAACAAAACCGAGCAAGAAGCAGAAGAAGAAAAAAGATTAGCCCAGCTACAGTGCTCCATAGATAACCAGGACGCCTGTCTCATGTGCAGCGGTTAACTTCTCTCTAGAGCTGTCCTTTTTTATTATTTATTATTCCCAAAAAAACAAAACAAAAAAAACCCTCCCCTCCCCCTCCCCCCCCGCCACCATCCGCATCCATTATTTATACATAGTATTTCCTCCTCCTCCTCCTCCTCCTCCACCACCACCCATCTTTTTTTTTTACTACAATAAATTTGACGTTAAATATCTAAAGTTTATTGATTCAACAGCTTTCTAGAGTCAGGAGCAAGCAAGAACATGTTGTTGAATTCCGTCTTGTTGCAGTGGTGTTTCAGGAAACGTTTTGTTTTGGCGTACAAGCCATCATCGCCTCGTAGTAAATTCCAGAGAACTGGATGCATCCACGCCTCTTTTAATGCATAGAGAGAGCAGGAAAGATCTATTCGCCTATGTCAGTGTAACTGCTAAATCAACAGCAACTTTATACATGCCTTGAATTGACTGGGCAAGTTCAAAAGTAGGGGCTGATTCCATAGTGTCCAACGCCTCTACATCTAAATGCAGAGATTCGATTGTACCGTATGCAGCCAAAAAGATATTAGCTTTAGATGTGATGCCAAAAGGGCCATTTTGCATAAGCTAAGAAATACGGTGAGAACCCCCGCACACCCATTGGGCGAATGCGTATTAGAACTTACATTTCCAGACATCTTGTTCAATAAAGCGCTAAATGCACTCAAGTGTCGACATCTTGCAGCCAGACCACCAGTGCACTTTGACGCTTTGGGGTGCTTCAAATAAAGCACTTCCAGATCAACGTTTGCCCATTGCAGATCAATCAAATCCTCCTTGTATATGTTGGGATCCTCTTTAGCAAAGAGAGCCTTTGACTGAGAGCGCTCGTTTTCCCAAACACTCTGCAAGCTGTTTTCGCCAACAAGCCAGTGTGAAAGCGTCGTCTTCAGCAGGCGAGATTTGGAAAATCGAGACAATAAATGCCGGTGCACCAGCTCCAAAGCACGCTCATGGTGCACAGGCGCTTTCAAGCAGAAAGCCTCAGAAACAATGCTAGCGGTATCATTACGCACGTCTATATCGTCATCTTGCAACAATTGCGTAATGGCTAATGCTGCAGTAACCCGAGTATCTTCAACAGAGGCGTCAAATTCACTCATGAACACTTGGCTAGATGTGAAGCCGAGCGATTTCACTACCGCTTCGCGAAGAGGCAGTGTGATGTCCTTTTGGCTGTATTTCTCAATGTAACCGCTCCACGTAACAAGGCATTGCTGCACCCAGCTTGAATCGCAAGTTTGGCGAAGAATCTACTTGAAGTTAGAGTTGTGCCAGTTCTTTGATATTTTTTTTTTTTTTTCTTTATTTACCTGGGCGAGCAAGGCGCCTAATAGCGGAAGAACTGATTCTGTCACTGATAAAGCACGCTTCTCAGAGAATTGAACAACCAGCTGATTCCAGTATTCTTCCAGCGTGAATGGCAAGTTGGTATTGGTTGAAGGGTAGGGCTCCTTGGAGTTCAAAGACATCAGTAATTTAGCTGTCGCAACATAACAATTCAAACTGTCTTCGCCGGCAAATGTTCTTTGCACCAAGATGGATTGCAGTTGACAGGTTCTGCTGCAAAGGTTAATAAAAGCGTTTTTTTTTTTAAATCAAAAAACCTACCCAGAAATGCTTTCTGAAGACTGCGAGCTGTAATAGTCGAGAAGCTTTTCAAGCACCAAAAGACGCACTTCGTAATCACGACTGCCAAGCAAGAACAAAAGATCATCTACCTTTGCATTGGATCTGCTCAAAGTGGTATTTACAATGACGTTTGCCATGTTTTCTCTGACCAAGTAAGAGGCAATACCACCAGACGCGGCATCATTCTTGAATGCATGGATACAGTATTCCCGGACAGTGCTCCTGACAAGAGCGAATTTGTCGTTTGCAAGTTCAGCCAGCTCGCTGCTGATGCTGCCATCATGCGCCATCCACTTGGTCTCTACAAAGAACTCGTTGGTGATGCTCAGCAGCAGCGCGCTGTTCATGTTGCAGAACCTCCTTTCACGTAGCAATTCAAGCAAGGCCGAGAAGGGAGCAGCCATGTCGTGAACGAATGAAAGCAATGCCTTGCTGGCAATGTTGGCAGAGTACAAGTGGCCGCGCAAAAGGAATTGCGTCTGGAGCAATCTGCCATGGATTTCGTTCTGTGTTGTTGCATTTGAGATGCTAACCAGTTGTCTGGCAGTGGGAACTACGTCCTGAACCAAAGGAACCAGCGCTCGTGCGGCCATTTCACGCGTCTTGTATATAGCGCTGGCAGCGCAAGGCATGACAAGAGGGATGAAGGGCGTCAAAATGGTTTCCTTTTCATCCTCGTCGTTGGTGTTGGAGGGCTGCATGCGGGAGAGCAGGGTCAAGATGGGATAAAGCCCGGGGTGGACGCTAGCAGCTAGCGAGTTTTTCAGCAACTGGTCTACCGCCACGCTTAATTCCTTCAAAAGATAAGGATGCAGGTCAGGGAAGCGAACAAAGAACTCGCGGCCTGTAAGTGTATTGACGCTGCTGTGCTCGTCGCGCGTCTTTTTTTTACCAAATGTTCTCTGCAGCAGAGTAGAAAACAGCATCACAGAGCAGTTACGGATAGCCCAGCTGTGGGAGGAAAATCCATTGATGGCAAGAGCGAACCCTTCAGACGCGTATTCCAATACATGTGCGCCCAGTTTGGAGTCCATAAAGATGGTGCGCATGATATTGTAGGCATGGACTTGTGGCAAGTCGATTCTTTGGTCTGCATCCAAGGGAGGTTCAGCACTCGCTAGCTGCATCAGGTACTTTATAGCTCTACTCAGAAGCTCTTTTTTGATAGACGGCTCGCTGCTGACAATGGCCAAGATGCACAGGGGAAGACCAGCACTACGGCGAGTAATAGAGATGTTGCTGGAGGTCAGGCTGTCCAGGTTCTTTTGGAGCCACTGTGCGGGGAGCTGTGCAATGGACGCATCGCGAGATGTCAGCAAGCGTGTATTGAGTGCAACGTATGCAGGGTAGACGGCCGAAAAGGCGCCGCGGTGTCTAATGCTCGTCAGCAGATGATGGAACAACGATCCGCTCTGCACCAAGTCTTGATGAGTCAAGATGGCACCATCTTCCGAGATGTGTGCAGAAGCTGGCGCCTTTGAAATGATCACTTGAAGCAAGGAACTCGCTTCTTTAACAGCACGCCAGCAACAACTCAAGATAACCTGGTGCTTGGGCCCAGAGCCATGATCAAGGTTGTCTTGCTCGGCGTCGTCCTCGTCTTCGTCTTCGTCACCATCGTCACCGTCGTCGTCGTCGTCCTGTCGATAATCAGTAGGAACATTGCCTTCAGGCGAGGCGTCAGAAAGCACAGACATCACAGTGTTGCAAGTGGAATGGATTAATTCAATGGCACGAGCATGTATTTTTCTCCATTGCGCCAGGTTGCTTTTGACAGTGGTGCTTTTATAATCAATTTCTCGAAAAACGTATTGTAATGCGAGCAGAGTACCGTGCATGGGATGTTGCTGTGAGGCAAGCAGTAGGTTGGTCTTGGCAATGTGAACCTGCTTTTCGAGCAAATTCAGCAGCTTTTCTGTAAAGATGATAGGTGCGTCAGACAAAATAGTAGCGGTGGTCTCTGTGGCAGAAGCTACACTGGCAGCACTCTGTTCAGGGCTCAAGTCATAGCCCAATTCCACGACATACTTGGTAAACACCAGTCTAAAGATCAAAGCTCCACTATCGCTCTCGTTAGCACGCGTGCTCACTACGTTATTCAGCCCCCACCAAAGCAAGTCTTGTGCATCATGTTTGGCCTCGATGCCAGGAAGAGGGCTAGGGTAGTGGCACAGTATGTTGAATGCTTGCACACGATTGAAATCGTAGGGGTTCATAAAGCCATCTACCAAAATCTTGCAGAGGCGAGGATTGGCAATAGGCAGCGTAAAAGGAAAATCGGGCTGCTGATCGGTAAACCCTTCGATGGGAGGCAAATCCGTGACACCAAATACCTTGACGACCATGTTCAGCATGCGTAAAGCTGTAGCTACACGCTGAGAAGAAGCCCCAGGATACAGAGAATTAGCAATATGGTCGCAGAGCCAGTAAAGAAAAGACTTTGCTTGATCAATGGCTGCCAAAATGCCCTGCGCATCCACCAAGGCACTCTCTCGTTTCGCTTCCTCCGTATCCGGTTTGTCTGCATACGCCAGCAGCGATTTGTAATTGCGATACTGAGAGTATATGTTGCCTCGGAGACGGGTCAAGATCTTGCCCAGATAAACGCTCATTTGCTGGCGGAATTCAGGGATAGTAGAGTTCATGTTGAGAGGAATGAATAAGGTGAGCATGTCCAGTTCTGTAGTGGTTACTGCCGACGTAGCCTTGCGAGATTCGCAGAGTAAGCCAAGCACATCCAAACGCACCTGTGAATCACTATGATAGATGGCAAGCTTCAAAGTATCGACGGAAATGTGCTCATCTTTGCCTGTGGCAGAAGGGTTTGTTGTGTACGACGTCCCGTCCACAATGTCAAGACCTCGGCCAGCTTTCAAAACAGTGATGAATGCGTGAAGTCTGCGTTGGGGATCCAAATGTCCTCGAGTCCATAAAGGGTCGTCCAAGTTTTGCAGGATACGGATAATGTACCAGAATGACTGAGGACTAGTCTTAAACAGCGATTGTAAAAGGGAGCCGCCTACGTTCTTGCGCAGCAATTCAGAGGGAGAAACGAGACATTGCAACAGGGGCAACACCCACAGCTCTATCCATTCACGGGTCGCTTGAGTGACAGCAGTATCCTTGGAATCTTTGATCTTGCCGTTATGACCCTTAAAGTGTTCATAGCCAGGAATGGTATCTTGTATACGACGGCAGAGGAAAACCGTGATGAAAAAGGCGATCTGAGGGCACAAGATCAAGCTGTCCATGGCAAACAGGCACTTTTGCATCAAGTGGGGCTCTGCTTGTAGAAAGGCATCTGTGTCTACTTTCTCGACCATCATGTTCAGCAAGGAGTATTTTACTTTTCTATGCCAGTCCATGGCTAGCAGGCTCTTTAGCAGCCCTCTCAAAAATCGGTTGTATTCGTCTTGCTGCTTGTAGAAGGCTGTTTTGATAGCCAGTGCCGAGATGGACAGGTCAAAAATAGTGCGCACTTTGTGCTGGAGAGAGTCGGTGGGGTCGTCCCAATGGTCCCAGACGTACTGAATCAGCGTATTTATGTTTTTGGGCTGAATCGGTCCAGATGCAGCGTCCATCAGTAGACTGTCGTTATCTGTGCATTTTTCCATGATGGCCTTGGTCTGCTGAAGCCACGTAGCCATGGATTCAAAGGCGACGACTTTGCATGAACTGTCTAGGTCCGCTCGCCCGCAAAACAGGTTGATGCTGCTGAAAGTGAGTTCATGAAGGTTTCTTTTCGGTGAGCTAATAGCAGCAGCAGCAGCAGCAGCAGCAGCAGCAGCAATGAGTCAATTTTGTCTGTCAATGGGTCAAGCCAAAAATGTGTGTACTTACTTGCTGATGTAGGGCACAAGTGTGATTTCCTCTGCGGGACAATCCAGCATGACAATCTCTTTGCGAAGGCTGGAGACCAGGCCTCGCAATACAAATACCATGGGCGCATTACGGTTGCTCCATCCTTCTTTACCGACTAGTTCCTGGCGAGGACGAAACACGCCCAAGGAATTCGCAATGTGGTCCACAATGGGGTTGCTCTCTAGCGTAAAAAACCATCCCAGTACCCAATCTCTTGCAAATTCCACATTATTAGCCAGGTTGATGATAGCAGCAATAACCATGCCAGCTACCTGGTTGCATTCTCTGACAAACGTACTAGTATCGATGCAAATATCCAGCATGATCTGCAGAATGTCACCTAGCAAGATGACATCTGCGTCTTTGGTGTGGTCAACGGTCTTGGATTCCACTTTGTCAAACATACGGGTCGCAACCTCAAGCTGGCGAGATAAAAGCACAAGCAGCGTCTTGGCTGCAAACTGGATATCGTTCATAAGTTGGTCTGAATTGACGCTATTCTTGTGAGCTAATAGCTCATGTTGCGCATGCTGCAATCCCTTGAGCAGGAAGCGCAAGGTATGGCGATACGTGTCGGTAATAAGATCATGGCCTAGTGGGAATTTCAACGTGGCATAAATGGCTAGTGCTTTTTGCGACAATGACTTTTCCTCAAAGCTGGGTTCGGTGTGGTCAGTGGATGTTGTATATTGCAAGTAGTAGTCTTTAAGCTTGGCGTCAGTGCCGCTGGTGCACTTGAACGAGGCTTCAATCAGCGGAACAAATGTGCGTCTCGATAGGTTTTCACAAGCTGCAAAGTAACCAAGCGACGCAATGGGCTCTACAATAAACTTGATTTGCAGAACCTCGTGAGGCTGCAATGTGGCAGCATTGGCAACGTTTTTCTGCATACATTTCACTTGTAAAACTCAAGACTTAGAGATTCTGCTTTGGTCTGTCTACTATCAGCATATTTACCAGAGTGTGCAATGCAAGCAGCCTGCTTGTCGTATGGAGCATCTTGTGTTTCAATCAACTTTTGAAGGCTGACAACCGCAGGAATTAGCTCTTGGTTGACATGCTGGTCCGCGTAGCTCAAGACGATCTTTTGCCATGAATTAAATACGGGTGCTGGTAGCTTGACAGGCTTCAGCCCTTTTCGAGACTTTTCCATCACTGGTTGACAAGGAACAAAAACGTTGTCTGATGCACTCGATTTTTTTGTTTTTTTTTTGTTTTACATGTATGAAAAAAATCACTCGAGATGTGGCTTGTTGAGGTACACCCAAAAATCAATCATTCGTTTTATTACGTTTTTTGTGCATTTTGTATATATGTATCGTGCAAGTGTTTTATGCTTTTGACTCGTCGTCAGAGGAGGGTGGAATACAAGAAATGATCTGCTCGCAGACTTCTTTTGCAACAGAGGGATTACTTAATTTAAGGGCAAAACTAACCAATCTAGTTCCAGTGACACCGTCCTGGTCGACCTCTGTTTCGAATCCTGCAAATCGAACGAATTTATCTTGCATGATAAAGGCCTTCATGCCTGGGAAAAGCTGCAGATTCAAAATAACCCGATAAACTGAGTCGACCCGCATAACAAGACGGGTCCGTAATTGCTTCTTGGGCTCTTTCTCCTTGACATTGATGCGAAGTGTGCCAACGCCACGCTCCTTCCAGTTGCCTGAAGCTGTGTCCAACACGAGCAGCTTGGCTTTGGTTTGATAAATGGTTTCCTCATCCTCCTCGCCGGTCAAGATTCGAGGTGAGCTGGTTACAGAAGCTTGTGTCCTAGCTCTTTCTCCAAAAACTGCTGATGCTGTAGCAGGATTATCCCCTTGTTGTTGTTGTTGTTGTTGTTGTTGTTGTTGACCTTGGCTCCCATCGCTTTCTGATCCGTTATGATGGTGGCCCTGAAATTCAGTCACAGCGGTTGTTGCTGCTGCTGTTGTTGTTGTTGTTGTTGTTGTTGTTGTTGTTGCTGTTGCTGTTGTGGATGGGTTGGTATTGCCGAAAGATGAGGTTGATGAATCGACATGTGTGGATGTGGGAGGTGCAGTGGCGCTGAATACATTGCCTGCTTTCGCTGCAGTAGCAAAAGGCGAGGCGGTGGCCTTTGCAAAAGAGCCGAATGTAGGGACCGATGTCGCTGTCTTATTTTCTGCAGGATGGCTGCTAGGCGAAGTTTTGAATCCTCCAAAGCCTGATGTTGCTCCAAAACCGCTGAATGTTGTTTGATTTGATGGAATGGGTATAGTTTGGTGTGTGGTAGCCCAACCTTTTGTGCCAAATCCGGAAGAAGAGCCAAACGTATATTTGGGTTTTTCATCTTGGTCTTTTTTGGAAGCGTCTTTCTGCTCATCTTCTTCGTCATCTTGTGCAAATTCTTCCCAGTCATCATCATTATCATTATCATTATCATCATCTTTTCTTTTGCTACCTCCGCCAAACTGGCTGGTAAAAGGCTTGTTTTCAGCAGAGCTGGCCATGGGTTCGTCGGCGTCTTCATCTTCGTCTTGGCTGATGCTTGAAGCAGTGCTTTTGCTCTCGCTCAGATTTTTGTCAGTGGTTGTCATGTCCTTCATGTTTTTGCGTATAGTGTTGACAGTGGTGGTGGTGTTTGGGTCCTCTTCATCACGTTTACTAACGAGTAAATGTGAGTATTACACTTGTGGTTTTCTTTAGTATATGCGAATTTTACGTTTTCTTGGGGGCTGAAACAGTTGTATTAGATGTTTCTTGGCTAGGAAGATGCTGCACCGAGTCGTGTGAGAACACGCAAGCGTCCTGAAATGTGTTTGGGCTTACCTCATCATCAATTTCTTGCAAGGGAGCAGGTTCAACAGACTGTGCTCTTCCTCTCTTTTTGTTCAGGGCAATTTCGTCTATCGTGCACGTTTAACACAGGCTCATCAGTCCAAAAAAAAAATGCACGCTTACCAATATCAGTGGTAGAATCTGGTGGAGAAGACATGGTTCTATAATATGTATATTGTACTCACAGAGCGAGAGAAGAAGAAAAAGATTTTTTTTTTATTTCGCGAAATATAACCCTATATATTTTTTGCTTGGGGGAAACGTTATCCCAGCACACCACACACAAGCGGTCAAAGCAGAGAGATTACAGTTGTCGTTGTCGTTGTCGTCAAAAGATTCTCGCGCTAAAAGCAGGGCTGATCTGACATGCTTGCTACGAATGGACAATGACATCTCCATACAACAGGGCCCAAAATTAAGAGCATCGACTTTCCACAACATCACACTCAGTCTTATGACATGCCATATTGACCAGACAGTAATTCAGCTTGATAGTTTAATCAGACTGGCTGAACAGAGAACTCGGCAACGTAGACAGCATCAGTGGTTATGGGCCTGCTTTTCTTGTCGTGTACGCACAAGGATGAGCGTTTGTGGGCAGCAACCAGCTCAACGTCTGCTGCTTTCGATGCAAACAAAGAACGAGCTTGTAAAAAACATTTACGCTAGCAAAATCTATTCCAATGTTAAAAAGAACGATCCAAATTGATTTTATATCCTATCAAATAGCCATGATTCAAGTATATATATGTATAGGCTGATGCGCATGTGCTGGTCTGGAGAACATTTACTATTGAAACTGGTGTCGCACATGCACCTTATTTTGGTATTCGTGTCTTGAGATCTACAATTGTAAAAACCATAGTCTATATAAAAAGCCATAAAAATCGCAATTTTGATTTCCCAACCCTCATCATGACTCAATCAAGCCTCCCGATCGAAATTCTATATTACATATTTCAGCTCATTGGATGCAGTACATCAGACTGGAAAGAAGCAAGAAGCGCGCTGAGAGAAAGCCAGCTTGTTTGCCGCAAATGGTCCCAACCAGCTAAATTTGAACTGTACAAATCCGTCTACTTGCCGCACAAAGACATTGCTAAATTCGCCTCAGTGCTTCAGGCCACCAGCACTACATCAAAGCTGGGCTACCACGTCAAGAGCATAGATTTCTGTCCTGATGTTGGCAAGAAAAATGCATTTCATTTCTCTTACGATTTGATGAAATCGCTGGATATAATTATACAGCACATCCCAAACATCGAGCGATTTGGAAGCTCAAAATCAGTAGATTTTGAAACGAGATTTATTTGGTCACGTCTTGAAGCAGCAAAGCAGGAGCTCAAACACCTAAAGCTGTTTGCTTTTACAGACATGTGGAGCATGGAAGACAGCTACGTGTATAGCTTTCTTGCGCTAAAGCATAAACAGTCTTTAATCAAACTTCGGATATGTCCTTTCGACGAAGACGACATTGATTTTTATACGTTAAAGAACCACTTGAAAGACTTTAAATCGCTCAAGCAGTTGCAGATTTGTGGCGCTCTTGGCGAATCGTTCATTACTAAATTGGATAAACTTATCAATGATTGCCCTCAAACAACAAACTTACTGCAAGTCCAGCATTGTGATCTTTCCTACAGCCACAACTACACTGGAAAAGTAAATCCAAATGAAAGCTTACAAACTCTCCATCTCGATATTCGCAATCTTCCTGCTTGCTCGATCCGGTACTTTGCAAACAAACTGAAAGCGCTGCGAAAATTGACACTAATCACAAGAGGCCCATCAAATGCACAGACCCAATATACAGAGTGGTGGCAGCATACTGCTGCCCTTTGCCAGCGTCTTCAGCATTACAGCATCAGCATCAATGAGTTCAATCCTCAAAATTACCAATATCAAATTAAAGGTTGTGCCGAAATGCTGCACACGATGGCAGCCTCTCCAACTCTGCGAGATGACTCCGTCGCAGCGATAAGCTCTGAGACAACCGCAATTGAATTTATTATGGACATTACAAAACGAATAGATTCGGAAACTCATGTCATTGAAATACATCAGAATGGTTCACGCATAGGACTTTTCAGCACTGGCAGTACCGAGCTACTCACAGCTTCCGCAGACTTTGACAAAATATTCAGATACGCGAGACAATTCTCGCCCAATGTCATTAGAATTTTCAATTCACATTGTGCTCCTGACCCAACCAACGACAAGAGTTGGGCCTTCTGTAAAGGTATTCTGTCTTTAATCAACAAAAAGACAGGGTCAGTAATCCATCTGGAGAATATAAATTTCCCCTATTCGGCGTTCGCTAGCCAAGATAACTTTGACGAAATTGAACAGATAGCTATTTCTGAACAGACGAGTGTCTCTGAACTGACGCTTACTTGCTCATGGTTTTATCCAACTGTGTTTTCTAGAATCTTGTCAAAAATACCCAACATTGGCACACTGGTGCTTGACAGGTGCAATTTTATGTCAGACTCCCGTTACAAAGTCGAAATTGACCTTACTGCAACAAAAGTGGACCGCATAGTACTAGACAGGGTTCAGATTATTCATTCAGGTGCTTCTGTCTTTAAGCCTGCCAGATGCCATACAATTATTCTGATTGGCGATTCATCAAGGACGGTACATTATATGTACGATAAGGAAAAGCACTGTCGCACCTACGCAGAAATCATCAATACGGCTGGATCCGCATCAAATTTTCTCATCTCTATCAAAATTAAAGAGGTAAACGTATTAGATTTTGTTAGCGAACAGTCGACAGAGATGAAGGAGCTTGTGTTTTCAAACTCTGATCAACAAATTGCTGGAGTTGTCCAGTAAGTACCTTACTATACCCCTCCTTTATATATATACATGTTCCCAATACATGCTCTCTTTTGCAAACGCGATATATGATTTCATTAATGCCTCAGAAATACGGTATGTATATCTACGGTATAGTGTCTGAAATCCCACTCTTCAATTAGTGTGATATCATATACATGTAGCACATGAAAGTATTATTAGGAGCTTTTGATACCTCTTCAGACATTAAAATGTCAGTTGCCACCATTAAAATTGCTTGTTGTGTATAACTACTTAATATTACCCTTTTAAACAAATAATAAAACAACAGTTATCAGATATTTTTCTTTCGAATAAATTGATCTTAAGAGGCAGATGATACAGGGAAAGACACTATATATATATCTAATTATAAACAACGTGTATTCATCAAAGATACTAGGTAAAAACGATAGCAGATCAAATGAAAACAAAAGAGTTACAAGAAGCCGTTTTCTTTGGTCGTGCAACGCCTTGTAGCTCTACTATTTATCAATTTTTATTCCACATAATAATTTATTATGTAAACTGTTTGAATATATTGGTTTGTGCATTGTATTACGCATTACCATGGAATGGTATATAGCTAAAAGCGCATAACTGAAAAAATAAGACTCAAATGTCACGCATAGTCAATTTATGCCATTCGAGTTCGCATAACATACAAAGTCATACAAAACAAAACGCATCACAAATATTATTTTTAAGACCTTATCAATGAATGTAGTGTAAAGGATAGCACTCCTGATCAAAGTGCTTTCCCTTACACAATAGACATTCAGAATAAGAATAATAATGACAAAGATATCAATTATGGCAGCTCGTGTTTCAATGAGTCTTTCCCATCATTCTTGATAAGGATATCATTAAAACAATAACTAAAAAAAAAATATGACGATAGCCATCCAAACACGGCCAACTAATGTTATGCATATCTCTATCAATGGTAAAAAGCATTTCAGCATGATTTGCTTCTTCTTAAAACCTAAAATTAAAAAACGACAAATTAACGCATTGACTCTTGAATTAATGCTCCATTTATGAAAACCAACATACAACAATTCAAATCCCATAAACACTAAGATTTTTATTTTCGTAAATCTTTCAAATTTACTGCACGCATAATCGCTGGTACACTATCATAAACAGTAAATCAAAGCCTGTCTTATTCGCCACCAAATCAGGCATAGTCATCGCTATCTGAGCGTAAGTTGGTTTCCACTGGGCGACCACTTTCCAACAAAAACTATCCGCAAAAACAGTTTTGTTTTTCAGTAAAGTTATCATAAATATAAGATATTTGCTCAGAACTTGGGCTAAAATGACGGTAGAACCGAGATCTAACTTGGAAAATTTAGGGTTGACTTGGGGCTATCTGGAAACAACATTGGCTTTGATGTTTTTATTGGTATCTATAAAGCTATCACATGATAATATCACAAATTTACATATCAGAATTGCATATAATCGATGATAGGCTTCGATGAAGAGCAAATCAAAGCCTGTATTATGCGCCATCAAATCAGGCATGCTCATCGCTAGCTGAGCATAACCTGCTTTCCACTGGGCGATATCTCTAATCAAAAATTATCTGCAAAAACAGTTTTATTTTTCAATACTCATCATAAATATCACACATTTGCTCATAACTTTTGCTAAAATGATTGTAGAACCGCGATCTAAAACTTGAAAAACTTGGCGTTGACTTGGGGCTATCCGGTAACAACATTTGCATCCATGTTTTTTCATTGGTATCTACCAAGTCATCAGATGCTAACACAAATTATGGAATAAATAACTGAGTAGAATTTTGTACAGTATTTACAGCGAGATCTAGTAACATGAGCTCACCTTTTTTTTTTAAGCTATTGTATTGAGTATCCAGTCAGTGGTGTAATATTTATGGTAAATTTAGTCATAAATTTTTAGACATCATGCAGTAATAGCAAGAGAAAAAAAAATGGTGTGCAATTTTTTTTTTTTTTTTTTTTTTTTTTTTGAGTTGATTAATCATAAAGATACCACATATAGTCTAATTTTATGTCTAGTACCTGAATAAAAATGGTCATCGATATAGTTATAATTGTTTTATTGATGCAATGGTTTTAGAAAGAAAATATCATATTTAAACGTTTGTCTATTAGCATAATACCGTATAATATAAAAGAACCATAATAATCTTAAATAATAATTAGAGGTTAACTGGGTGTTCAGCTCCCACTTTCCCTTAATTCTTCATCTCCAGTACTTCCACATCAGAAACAACCAAGCTCTGGAGTTCTTTGCATCTGATAGAAATGACAAAGTTATCTGCGGATTCACGTGTGCCAGCAGGTTGTCGGTAAAGTTCATGATTGAAAGGTTGGGTATAAGTGCAGGTTGTTATCTTTGCAGTGTCGGTAGTGACGACAATCGTTTGGTATCCATGTGGAAAGAAGATGTGTGTTTGGTACAGTATTGCCATGGTTTTCAATTCCAGGCGGCCTATTTTTGTTTCAGGAAGACTAATTTCCAACCTGTATGGAGATTCTGAGCTAATAACACATCCATCAAGTATCAAAGTGTCAATTTTTGCTAGATTTGGCGAGATTTCGGGAAGTCGATTAGCATCAAACTCTGAAAATGTAAAAAGTAATGTTGATATGTTTGCTTGTATATTCTTTGCAGAGTGTTCTTGAAGAGCAGGCAATGTATCGGTCCAAATCAGTGAATCAAAGTGTACTAGTGATACCTTCCTGTCTTTAATCAAAGACAAAACGCCATTAAAAATATTCCAGATCCTGTTGTGGTTTGAATTCAATTCGCAGGGCTTATTGAACACCCTGATTGTGTCGGGTGTAAATGGTTGTATGCATTCAAAAAGCTGATCGTAGTCTGTAACTTCATTGAAAAATATGTCTTTGTAAGACTTGAAAAGGCGAGCACACGAGCCATTTTGTTTCAATTCAATAACATATTTCTCTGTAGAGTCTTCTGGATCACTTAAATCCATAGTGAATTCAGTGTTGAATCCGGCAAAATCAATCTTTGTAGTTGAATTGATCTTCTTTTTAGCAGCATTTGCAAATTTACTTGACAGGTTCACACAACCTCTGATTTGATGCAGATAATTGTCGTAGTTTAGTTCGTCGACATTGATGTTGTAAACCTGAAGAGGCAGACAAAGCTGTGTCATTTGGCTCCACCATGTGGTGCATTCTGCTTCAAAGTCTGTCATCGGAGACTCTACGCTAAGCACCAGTATCTCCAATGCTGCCAGCTTTTTTGCGAAATATCGAATTGAAGGAGTTGAAATATGATGGCTTTTGAGAGTGAGGATCTTCATGCTGTGGTTTGGGTTTGTCACTGTTGTATAGTAATCATCGCTGCCTGAAAGATTACAGTTTATAAGCTGCAATGTCTTTGTTGCTTGTTGACAATTATTTAAAATCTCGTCCAGGTCATTGATAAGAGAATTTTGAACAAAGGCACCATACAGCTGTAATAGCTCCAGCGATTCAAAGTCCTTCAGACAGCTTTTTAGTCTCTGGTAACCGGCGTCTTTGCTCGAATCATTTGATTTGTGATTAGGGAACATTCGAAGCTTGATTAAGGATTCTCGAAACTCCAGGCAAAGTGATGTATAAATATGAGAGTCTTCTAAACAGCTTATGTGTGAGTCGGTAAAAAGCTTCAGGCGTCTGTATTTATTATTTGCTGCTGCTGCTGCTTGGAGGCGTTTCCAGATGAAGTTTGTCTCAAATGTATTTGATGTTGGGCTGCAAATTGTTTCGAGGTTTGGACAGTGTTGTAAGATAATATCGAGATCTTGGTTTACGGATGAAGGGCACGGTGTAATGAAGTTTTCTGGATATGGAAGTGCAGGTGGATAAAATTCGATATGCTTGACTTTATGACCGAGTTTTGATGATGATGCAGTTTTCAGTGTTGAAGAGAAGCTTGCTATTTTATTGGGAGGCAGATAAACTTTCTTGTAAAGTCGCATTTGTGCTGGTTTAATCCAACTGTTACAAACAAGCTGACATTGATAAAGCGTGTCTCGTGTTTCTTTCCAACACGATGTGTTTTCGACTTGTTGAAATATAAGATGTAGAATCTCTGCTGGGAGACTAGACTTTTGATATGAAAAGTTCATGAGTATCGAGTGTGTGGAGAAAAAAGTGTCCCCATTCAGATCTTTAAATACTATTTCAGGGAAAAATGGTGTCCTTGCAAGTGGATCACAAGACAGGGAGTCCTTGTCCACATCATTCAAAACCAACACATCTCATGCTCCTTTTAATGAATGAGCAAATATTTTTTTTGTCAATAATTTTGGCACAAACAACCAACTTACTCTTTGAACTTTGTTGCAGCCTAATGGTTTCGAAAACTGCATTTGTGGTAGCAGACATTGAACGCAATGTCAGATCATGTTTTATCTTTACCAAACCATTATGGGCCAAAGAATAGATTACTGTCAATGGTAGCAAGATGAAAGTTTCCGTCAATCACAAGTCAATTCAAACAAGTTAATAGGATGCGGCATATTGAAGCGGGGGTGGTGCAGACAAGCGACAAAAAGTAGCAAGGAGGCACATTTTTGCTGAATAAAAGTTTCATGTCATATAAATGATCGCTAGCTCCAGACAGCGAGTATATAATAATGTTGATAAAATGGACGATTGTTTTCTTTAGCAGGATACCAAATGTTAGTTACAGTTTCATCAATAAACTTGACACGTGCTCGTGATACGGGTTAGATTCTCTCATAGAATACTTTTGAAAAATGTGATGCTACCAGCGCAAGTAGAGTCTGCGCAATTTAGTCAGATCTACAGAGACATTTTTTATTCTGTCATGCGCAAAGAATTTCACATTTTTGTTGTACATCTGAATAAATCTAATTAGGAAACTATGGTGACTTTACAACAGTAAGGTGCTCAAGTTAGTGCATGACACTATATGACGCATTGCGAGCTTTGAATGATCCAGGACTCAAAAAAAAAAAAAAAAAAAATCGTTGCTGGAGACATTTTGTATAGCATTGCTATACTAAATTGATAGTATAAATCCGGAGCAGAGAAAAGCTTCTAATAGTGAATGAGATGTCGTCATGCATCGCTTTGCCTGTTTGTTTGGAGACAAACATCAGCACAGACCATTGGTGATATCCCAATGTGTATAAATTTATATACACTGAGGTTGGTTTCTTCTTGCACTCTTAGGCAATATAAGCAGTGTCAGTAAAAGCTAAATCCAAAAAAGATTTTCATTACGTATTTGAAAGCGGATCTGGAACATACTTTGCTCCTCGTCGTCATAGTTTTCATGCAAGACATCTCAAACCTTGTCGGTATGTCGAATCAAAAAAACACTAGTTGGCAAGTGTTATAAATAGCAGCAGTTTTCTACACTTTAGAAAAGGCCTTTTCTTTTCATCTTGCTCTGTAGCTAATTATTCGCAAAATGATTCAAGATAGAAGAGAATCTGTAGACCCTACTGCACCTGCATCCACTTATTACACCACCGGAAGAAACGGCCCTAGA
The DNA here is from genome assembly GCA_025201805.1 of Parasitella parasitica. Lineage (NCBI taxonomy): Eukaryota > Fungi > Mucoromycota > Mucoromycetes > Mucorales > Mucoraceae > Parasitella > Parasitella parasitica. Next base: position 35,103 of record MU619342.1, on the reverse strand, counting down.
CAAAGAACAAGAACCTTTACTGTGAGTTTTAGCTTTTATTCTTTATTTTTATTGCCATGATGACAGGTAGACTAATTGGTTATGAAGAGGACCGGCTCTAGCTTTAGCACCGGAGATTCGAGAGACTCCTCCAATAATGGTATACAAAGGCGTTCCTCCCATGGTAAGCAAACGGCAGCGACATGGCATCTTTTTTTTTTTTTTTTTTTTTTTTTTTTTTTTTTTCGTACGCCACTAAAACCTTCTTACAGAGGACAAGGGAAAGAGCCGCAGGTTTTTGATCGATGTTGAAGCAACACTAAGCCAAATTCTGGAGCAAGAGGATACGGACGGTGATTTCCAGATTACCATCAACGATCTGGGCCCCAAGACGCTCTCGCTAGGCACTGCTGATTCTGGCGGCTATAAACGGTTCCAAATTCGAGGCAATTACATGTTATCCAATCTACTACAAGAGCTGGCGCTAGCAAAAGACTATGGTCGAAGATACGTAGTTCTTGACGAAGCTAGGCTAAACGAAAATCCGGTAAACCGACTATCAAGAATGATTCGCCATTTGTTCTGGGATAATCTTACAAGACGCATTGATGGTGAAGGCTTGGATGTGATTTGTTCGGACCCCAAGAACAGACAAAATGACGTTGCGCCTAGAATTTATATCCCTCACGATGAAGATGAAATCTACGATTACTATCAGCGCGTAGCTGAAGCAAGACCACATCTTAATTTGGACGTGCAATACCTTCCAAAGGACATTACGCCCGAGTACGTCAAAAGCATCAACGACAAGCCTGGCATCTTGGCTCTTGCTATGAACAAAGTAATTGACGATAGCGGTAAAATTGACTTTCATGGTGTGTCATTTGTTGTTCCCGGTGGGCGCTTCAATGAAATGTATGGCTGGGATTCTTACTTTGAAACGCTGGGTCTTTTGGTGGATGGGAGGGTTGAGTTGGCCAAGGGGATGGCCGAAAACTTTGCGTACGAGATCAAACATTACGGCAAGATCCTGAATGCCAATCGCTCATACTACCTGTCAAGATCTCAACCTCCGTTTCTGACTGACATGGCTATACGAGTCTATGAAAAGTTAGACCCTGCGCGGGACAAGGAAAACAAGGCTTGGTTGCGTGAAATTCTCAAATCTGCCATCAAGGAATATCATACCGTTTGGATGGCTGAACCTAGATTAGACAAGAAAACCATGCTGTCTCGCTATCGACCTGAGGGGCTGGGTATTCCTCCAGAGACAGAAGCGTCTCATTTCGACCATATCGTCATGAAGCACGCGCAAAAGTATAACGTTTCCATTCCCGAGTTCAACAAAATGTACAACGACGGCGTTGTCAAGGTGCCTGAATTGGACGAGTACTTTCTGCATGATCGCGCTGTCCGAGAATCTGGCCATGACACAACTTACCGCTTTGAAGGAGTCTGTGCAAACTTGGCCACTGTTGACTTGAACGCTTTACTATACAAATATGAAACCGACATGGCGGATTGCATCAGAGATTACTTGGACGACGATTTGGAGGATTTTGATGGCAACAAGCAAACCGCTGAAACTTGGTCGGATCGAGCATCGCAACGAAGACAGAGAATCGACCAGTATTTATGGAACGAAAAGGAAAATCTTTACTTTGACTATGATACTGTCAAAGAAGAAACAACTGCGTATGAAAGTGCTACTGCCTATTGGATGATGTGGGCTGGTGCTGCTTCCGAAGATCAGGCCCAAAGACTGGCAAAAAGCTTGTACAAGTTTGAGGTGAGAGGAGGTCTTGTTTCTGGCACGGAGCAGTCCAGAGGTAGCATTTCGTTTGATCGTCCCAACCGTCAATGGGACTTCCCCTTTGGTTGGGCCCCTCATCAAATCATGGCATGGGTAGCATTTGACAACTACGGCATGTCTGACATTGCTGGCCGTTTAGCATACCGTTTCCTGTACACCATCACAAAGTCATTCGTGGATTTCAATGGCGTTGTTCCAGAAAAGTTCGATGTGGTTAATTTGTCTCACCAGGTGCAAGTAGAATATGGCAATGTGGGCGTTGATTTCAAGTTTGTTCCTAGAGAAGGTTTTGGGTGGATGAATGCTTCCTTTGAGGTCGGTCTATCTCATCTCAGCGTGCAGGCTAAGCGAGCACTGGGCACTATTACAGACCCTGACGAGCTGTTCAAATCGATGCTTGCCAAGGAGCAGGCCAAATTGTCTGCTGCTGAGAAGCGCGAAGCCTTGTCTCGTCGCCGTGTATCGACGATCGCTGCTCGCGAAATCCTGCGCAAAGAGTCGGACGCTGTTATTACAAAGATCAACACCGAGGATATTCTAAGACAATCTGTCAACTCGCCTAGATCCCCAGAAGTCTTTCAGAATTTCTTGACGTCTCCTACTAACCAAGTCGGAGAAGGCGATATCAAACTTGCGCCTGTTCCAGATTATGGTGATTATCTAGACATTCCCTCAGCCCCTAAAATGTAAATAAATAAATTCAACAATTTTGTCATTTTATAAAGATTTTTGTTTTCTTGCCAAAATTTGATTTGGATTACAAATCTAGCACTACTACGCAATGGCGTTATTCATGCTGATGCGAGGGGTGTGCAGAAGCGGGAATGTTATTGACCAAGATTTTAAGGTTTTGTCCAGTCTTTCATCATTTTCACATCAAATTGCTACTGCCAAAACAATTATTAATCAACGCGGATTAATTACCAGCCGGTTTTATCCTGCAAAAAAAAAAAGACCATATAAAAAGGAGCAATCTATGCTTGTCTGCCGCATCGGTTTTTCAACTATTTTGTTTATACTCCAACAATAATGTCTTCTGATAAAATCGTCTTCTACAACGCTGTCATCTGTCCCTACGCTCAACGCGCAGCCATTACACTCAAGGAAGTGGGTGCCGAGTACGAGACTGTCAACATTGATCTGCAAAACAAGCCTGACTGGTACAAGGATGTCAACCCTGAACTCAAGGTGCCCGCCTTGAATGTCGAAGGTCAAAACATTGCTGAGTCACTGGTCATTATCGAGTATCTCAACGATCGCTTTCCCGAGAAAAAGTAAGTCTTTATTGTGGCAGAAAAAAGCACACCACTTGCTCACTAACATAGTTTGCTGCCCAAGGAGCCCTTGAAGCGTGCCAATGTTCGCTTTGCTATCGAGTACTTTTCGTCCAAGATCAACTCTGAATTCTACAAGTTCGTCTTCAACCAAAGTGCCGAGAATGCTCGTGAAAACTTTGAGACCAACATCAATTCCAGTTTGAACCGCGTAAGTGTGTACATGTATGGACGAGACTAGTGCGATTGGAGGTTGCTCACTTTCTGCTTCCCATATGTATCGTAGTTTAACGAGCTTTTACTTCAACAAGCAAAGACTGGCCCTTATTTCCTCGGCGACGACTTCTCTTTGGCTGATGCTGCTATTGCTCCTCACTTTTTGCGCATCAGCGCTCTCAACAAGCACATTTTGAATGGCTTTGAGTTTGCGGCTGTTAAAGCTAATCCCAGACTTGCCGAGTTCCTGGATGGCATTGCCAACAGACCTTCTGTCAAGGAAACTTTCATCGGCGAAGAAGAGTTTGTAGAGCAAATTTCAGCTCGCTACAATCTCAAAAAGTAAAACGTTATCGCAGTAGGTGATATTTATACCGTATGCATATATTCATAATCACTGTAAATTGCAAGTAAATAAACTATTACGCAACCACATCATTTGAGCAAGCATTGGAGTGATCTATATAGATCACTGGCCATGAATGCTTTGTATTAAGCAGAGCGTCGCCTGACTGAGCATACAGCCGCTGTACCTGCTAAAACGATGCGAAATGTACAATTGACTTTCTAGCGATCCTTGTTCCTCAAATCGTTCAATGATCAATTTAGCATCGAAAACTGCGTAGTGTCAGCCTGTAAAATTCGTTGGCCTAACTTCCTATTGTTCCATGTGATGTTGAAAAAAATCAAGCAAAACAAGCGAAATCCAAACCGAACTGTATATGAATATCAGGCCACCATTATGCCAATCTACCACATTTTATCTTTATCTTTCTTTGCTTCTCTTGTAATGGCATGGCAGCAACAAACCTCAGCACAACACCATTTGGCCGGTGTCAAGGGCTTTGTACTCTTATTCAATTTTCCAGCTTCACCAAAAACCAAAAACCAATAACCAAAAACATTGTTGCTGTAGCAGTGACTCGAGTTACGACTCATTTTATAAAGGCCAGACGCAATTGTTCAGGCTTGGGAATGGCCCAGAGCTTGACAAGATTGCTGTTTGCTGTCAGAGACCAAAAGTCTGAGTTGACGCAAAAAGTTTACAGCAAGGATGGTACCATAGTGCTAGAGTACTACAGCATAAATCAATCAAGAAGCTCGTCTTTGCAGCAAAGTACAGCCGCAAAAAGACATTCAAATAGGACAAGGAAGCAAACAGATTGATAGAAATGGAGCCTGTCTAGTATTTAATGGAATCACTATGCTTGGGAATGGCGTAGCATAATATCAAGATCATATTACGCCGTTTAATCCATTCTAATAAATCAAAACTGATGATATATTGCAATGTCCTACATGCCATCCCCCCTCCATCCAAAAAATCCAAATATAGATGTTCTTTTTTTTTTTTTTTTTTTTTTTTTTTTTTTTTTTTTTTTTTTTTTTTTTTTTTTTTTTTTTTTTTATATTGTCAAATGTTGCTATTACATGAAATCGTCAAAATCGTCATATGTAGTTGAATATTCTCTAGTAGAGACAGCAGGAACAGCCTTGGCAGGCTGAACCTTGCCCTTTGTCTTTTTGCTGTTTTTGAGGATTTCTTTTTGTTGACGTTGTTTATCATTTGCAAGAGCTGTCAAACTAGACGCAGCCTTACGAACATCCATATCCAGCGCAGGTGCGGCGATATCCTTTGCAAGTTGCTCAATAAACGAGGCATAAAGAGGATTGCTCTAATTGGATCTCTCTGTTAAAATTCTTGCAGCTCTCATCCCAAAACAAGTGTATTTACCTTTTGCTCCAGAATTAAATTGGTCAATAGCTTTTGGAATTCCTCAAATTCAGAGCGATATCTTGGTTTGATAGATTCAACAGGCTTTGAAGGGGTCTTTTTAGCTATAAATTTGCAAAAAAATGTCAAAAGAAAGTGTTTTGCTTGTCATTTGAACCATAACTTACGAGCATCTCCTTCCTCGTGGAACTCGGCCTTCTCTATACCAGCTTCCTTTTGAGCACGTTCAAATCGCTCCTCTTCAGTCTCGCCTTCCATGAAACGATTGGCCTGCCCTCGCGAGATTAATTCACTGAGATATCACACGGTCCATAATACTATTACCAAAGCAATCTTTTTAGCTTTTTGTTCTTTCAAAGCAGCTTCCTTCTCGGCGATCTTTTCCTTCAATGTCAACTTCTTCTTGATGGTTGGTGCAGCTGTTTCCACGCTTTTCTCAACCTTTTTTTCCTCTGCTTGCTCCTCTTCTTCCGAGTCATCCCAGGATTCCTTTACATTGGCATTGTCATCGCTGTCCTCCTCATCCCAGGACATTTTGGGCCTGGTATTGACGGCAACCTCTTGGTCAAATTCCTCTTCTATCCCAAAACCTGCAAAGTTCGTACAAGAAAGCAAGTATCGTCTCATATTCAAGTATTAAAAAATACTCGCAAAGGGGACTCTCACTGTAAGTTTTATCTTCTAAAAAAAAAAAAAAAAAAAAAAAAATAACTAAATATCCAGTCTGGCCTCCTGTGTTCACCATCCTGCTTACCCCAGTCGCTCATGATTGTTGATGGGCTCGCGTTTGAATAAGAGAGAGAGAAAAAAAAAAAGAGGTTTAAAAAAAATATTTTTCAGTTTTTATCTGTGAGTCGTTGAAACACCGAACCAAATGTTGGACATAAAAGAGGCTTAATATAAGCAAAATCAATGCTCTATTGAATGCACTCACGCAAGTCTGTTGAATATATTGGCTTTATTGGGAGGATAGTGTATGGTATATATTAATAATTGGTTAGATACATAGAATGATGGTGTTGTTACAGAGTCTTTAAAGCTTTAGCTTTGGATCCATTCCAAAGAAAACTTAGTGCCAAAGTAGCCAAAGTTATGGGTACAGTCCAATCATCTGTTATGCCCAGCTGCGAGGCAACGCCAAGAGCTAAGGCAACACCCGTAAATAACGCAAAGGGGTCATCCGTTTTACTGTTGTGGTTATTGAGTGAGTGATTGCAAGGGAAGGTGCAGGGAAATCCATCACATGTTAAGCATGAAATGAGCTTCTCGTTAATACCTTTTTTTAAATCGTCGTGTTCTTCGATCACCATGATGGTGGAATTTCTTTGGGTTTCTGCAGCTGCAATAGATGAAGACGTAGTTGATTGATTGTCTTCATCATCCAGTTCTAGCAAGTCTTGTCGCGAATCATTATCGTCATCTTCGGATTGCTGGTACATGTCCTCAAGGTCGTGCTCTTGTGGACGATGATGATGATGTTGTTGCTGATTGAATCCTTCTAAATCTCCTCTGAGCATCTGCTCCAAAATGTCTGTGTCTTTGATAGCCAAAGACCTGCGCTTGGATTCCATAAGCATCTGAGATTGCCTTTTGGGGTCGCTTTGAATGGGAGGCGGTGTGAGCAAGCTACGAATGTTGCTATGACTACTGGCGTTGCTGCTGCCACTGTTGAACATAGTTTGATCTTGCAATTCCTATATTCCGACTATGAGCAATGTTTCAATGATGCCGAGTCCTGGTGTATTTTACCTTCTGAAGATGCTCTATTTGGTCCTCCAAGCCCATGAAATCCTGTTCTAGCTGTGATACAATTTGATCCTTGATTCTTAATTCTTTCTTGAGTGTCTCCACATCATTATCTTTGTAGCTGTGTTGACGCAGGATCTGTTCTTTTTCCTCGTCAAGCTCTTCAATGAATTGTTCTAAGCGCAGTATTTTATTTTCTAATTCAACGGCATATGAGCCTTGGGAAATGCTCGAGTGAATAACAGGTCTGCAGATGTGCTGTGCTTCAACCCCTTCCTCTTCGTTGTCGTCAGAATCAGTATCATGGTCATTGCAGGGTAACGTCATTACCATGGTAGATTGATCGATAGGTTGCATTGTAAAGCAACACGTATCATCACATGTAGGGTGTCCCGCAATCTATTTCATGTTATCAACATTGCGGCACAAAAACACACACACACACACAACAACAACAACGACGTACCTGTCTCTGCAGCAGATTGATATTCTGGACAAGGAACTCATATTCGGGACCCACTGTTTTCATTTGAAGTATCTGATTTTGTTGAAACTTGTTTAGTTGCTCTGTTTTTTCGTCCAATTCTAATTGCAATAGCCGAGAAGCTCGCTGCAACCTCACATTGGCTATTGTCAACTCTTGTATAGTTTTCTCTAGCGGACTCGTCTTTTGCTCAATTAGATTGTCGGTGTCTACCTTTAACAATCGGTTCGTGCGCTGTAGCTTCACATTCTGCAAGGTGAGATGCTCGATTTGTGCCTCCAATTGTCTGCTTTGCGTATCAGAATCTCCTCGCTGTATTTCTCGTCTGCTTGTGCTGCTTTCTAATGTGGGTGATACGGAGGTGTCGTCGTTTTTAGGTATCGAATAGTTCATTAGATTGGAGTTGACGCTGAACCGGGGCGCTGCATCTCCTGAAATAGCACCCGAGTCTCTTTGATGTGTATATGATAGCGACATTCTTTTATAAATGGAGCAAAAAGAAAGAGAGGGAAAGAAAGAAAAAAAAAAACCACGAAACCCCAAACTGCACGAGTTTGTAGGTTGTACACCAAGATTGCTGTTACATTTATTTTGACAACCTCCTTGTTTTTTTTCTATCTCTGCAAACAGCTCTTGTATTTCCCTCCCACCCCCTGAAATTCTATGCGCGTATTTTATGTAATTATCCCACTTTTTGTTTGTTTGAACAAAGAGATAAATTAAAATACAACCTTATATTTCTTGTAAAAAAAAAATATTTGCAACATTTGTCATGTAAATACACACAAAAAAAAAAAGGGAAAAAAATTCTAATTCTCGGATCAGGTATACAGAAGTCTCCTTACTTTGACGGATGCTGTTACCAAGGATTGATATATTAAAGGGTACGCCTTTTTTTTTATTTTCCCTTACTAATATCCAAATCGATTATCGATGTATAAATCTCATGATTCTCTTAGAAATGATTATTAGTTTTTAATCGTCCAAAAGATCAAAATAGTCAACTTTGCACATTGTTACACGACCTGAGTAGCTTTTTTTTTTACGGAACACAGCAGCACATTACACTAATCATGGAGGTATCTTTGCATGGAATTATTGACTTAACTCATTGCTATATAGCGCTAAAGACAGGATGCATCTGCAAATAAATATGCGAAGATACATGTACCAAATCTGCCTAAAAGCTCCCATAGCCACAACACGTATATGGGATGTTTAAACAACTGTTGTGCTAGCATGGTGGAGCTTCATTAAAATCAATCCGCTTGACTTACAATGATCGACACAAGATGGGACGTATGATTAACAGAATGTGATAATTATTTATCCCTGTATGCAACAAAATAAAGTTGAAGCCATCTCGAGGGGTTTCCTATCATGGGTTAAAGTGATACTCTGTGAACGTAAAGCACTTTTTATAACTATATCTTACGAAAGTTTAAAATGAAAAATACGCACACCTCTCGAATATTATATTTATTTTTTAAACATTCATATAATTTGATTTTAGAAAATTAATTGGGCCGTTTTGCCCTGGATCCCTGATTTTTTGACGAATTTAAAAAATACATTAGATAAACATTAAACAGTATAACGTACAAAATGTACAGGATTAGACTGGTTCATTTCAAGTACATTCTACATATGAGAGTAATGCAAGCATAATCCTTTGAGCGCGCATATTTCTTTGTATGAACACACTTAATAACCTATACAATACATACACTAACATCATTGCCCATTGAAAAAACTAATATGAAAAGATAAACGACCTAAATTCTAGACATTAGCTGTGGTAAAGGATCCCAAAAAGAATGTGCTTGCCCTAATATACAAAGTAAAGATATACAATTTAAACTGGATATATGTATTCGTACATTTGCCTAAAAGATAGTGAGAAAGATATCCAACTATACACCACATTTCCTTAGACTATTTATACTTTTGAGAGCGGACATCCTGTACATGGTTATAGAATGTATCATCAAGCTTTAAACAGACAGAACCAATTACTAGCCATGCTGTGCCAATATGAAGCAATAACTAACAGTGATCGACAGAAGGAGAGTAAGAGAGAATAGCCATGGGTAACGAGAATAGCCTTGTTCGTAGAGAAAATCCCCAAGCAGTATAGCTCTCAGCAGAATTATTTGTATGATGAAGTGATACCCGGGAAGCTGGATTTTAGGCACTGCTACATTGACCGGCTAATGAACCTTAATGTGACACTCTTGTGGTTGACCATCCTTGATCTTTTAAGGTAAGTTCCACGCTTGTATGGAGTATTGTTGTATTTAAACTCTAATAAGGATGTGAATATTATGTCACCAAATACAGAAAATGACAGATCAACAACGTATTGTCAGGTCGAGTAATAAATCTTTACTGTTAATAAATCAATCGTTCAATAGTGTAATTAACAACAACTTCTATCATCTGAACACCCTATGCCCCCAAAAACCTATTAATCAAGTAATTACAAAAAGTATAAGTAGTCGAATATATTTTTGAAATAAATAAAGTACATCAGTTCTCAAGTATTCTGTTTAACCTGTTTCCTATCTCAAATATCACTACTAAAATACTTTAAACCCACATTGTCTAGCCTTCACATCCTGACCAACAGTTTTTCTATTATCGCTTGCTAATTTGGACATTATAAGACGTTATTACGACTTTGCTATAGTTCAGAGCTAACTCAAGCATAATGACAGTGTTCACAAGTACGTCTATAGGATATATCAGGGATAAAGTGTAATTCTTTGACAGATTTATTTAATAACACTGACTTTTGATATGCCACAGAAAATACAGATTTTCACATACCAAAAATTATGTACAAAAGGCCTGTTTTAGACTTGATGAATACAGGCATAATTAGGGCTATCTGAGCATTACTTGATTTGAGCAATGAGTGTCTATCGAAAGTTATTTACAAAAACAGTTTTGTTTTTCACAACAAGGTCTCACATCAGAGTCTCTAATCAATTCCAAGGTCGCAGAGTAAACTATATGGGTAGTATAGTCATGATGATTTACATAATTATGTAGCTAGACAGCAAATTCAGTCAATGAGTATAAAGATAATCACGCGCATAATCTTCAGCAATAAAGCTTTGTGTATCATAAACAAGATGCCGTGGACACGCAAAAAATGTGTTGTTAGCTAAACTCGTTCATGTAACATAGTGAAAGAGCGGCCGTACATTGATGACCAGGACATATATTTGGAAGAGCTTGAAAAAATGAAAACGGATATTTGTTGTGCTGATCATATAATAAAAGCCTTCCTTGATATATTCTGACGAGCTGCAACAGTCGTAATAAAACCGTCAAAAGCGAATGTAACACCTAAAGGGGGCGATGTATTTCTATATGGCAATACTTGATGAAAAGTCTGACTGAATCGAAAAAAAAAAAAAAAAAGTTCTGTTCGTGTATAGATACAAACAAATGATGGATTTATTTTCAACAAAAGATGCCGCTAAATTACTGCAGCGTGTGATGGAATTACCAATGACTGGCCAAATGTGTGTCACCCAATACGTTGTATCGAACATGTGCTGGTATTTCACGCCACTTCTCGCACCAAACTCTTCGTTTTCTTTCAGTTTCTTCCTGCTCGTCTTGCCTCTTTCTTTTTATGTTTTTCAAGCGCTCATTTTCCTCCAGAATTGATAGAGCCTTTAGACTAGCCATCTTCTCTAAACTCTGTATATGACAAGATGAATGTAAAAACTCATATGCCAGCACGCGTTTCTTTGTTGCGACGTATAAATAACGCCCATCTCGAGACCACTGCAACCCGTTTATCTTGGCCAGAATCCGCAATCGTCTGTTTTTCTCTCCCCGGAACGATACCATGGTGATTTCGTGTCTTGCAAATAAATGCAAAGTATGATGGACAGCCTCGTCACCTTGCAAACATTCAGCTGTACAACTATGACCATGCGCATAAGAAGTCTGGCGGTCGTAATCCAAGATGCGTATGGTACGATGTGGGTCCTTCCGGGAAATACATTCTTCCAAGTTTACTGTGTGCAAGTAGCCATAGCGATTTGAAAATGCCAAGACGCCTTCGAGTTCAGGATGAAATTGTATAGCATAAGTGTAACCTCCAGCATCGATTCTATAGAGCATTTCAAATTGAGGCTTTGTCCGCCATATGAATACGCTGTTCTGAGTATCGGATGTTTGTGCAAAATATGTGGATGATTTACTCCAAGCAACATATTGTGAAGAAAAGGTATTCATAAGAGTAGAAGCGCTAGGTGATGATTGCTGCAATGTTGATGTTGATGAATACGGCAATGTCGATATTGATGTCGATGTCGATGTCGATGTCGATGTGGAAGAGGTGTTTGGCGGTTTACTGTTATCTTGCTGATTATGATGCAGCGACAGGATAGTGGAGGGTATCTTTAACTTTTCTGGAACGCCAAATGTGATTTTACTTTGTCTGTTGAAGGAGATGGGTAGATAAAAAATGCAAGCTTCATCACCAACGCACACCAGAAATCTGCCATCAGGACTTACGCGTGCATCGTTGATTGGAACACGATCAAACGATCGGATATGACATTGAAGATGGCATGTATTAAGTTTTTGGCATTGGCGATGATTAGGCAAATCATAGATGAGAATACCAGCGTCATTCATGCAAGCAATGAGATAATAGCTATAGTCTTGATCCTTGTTTTGCCATCGGACAATCTGCAGCGCATTGGTCATGAGTAGTACGTTGTTTTTACCCTTGAACTTTGTTCCCCAGATCTTGATGGGCTTTGCATGATCCATACAGCAATAAAGCTCAAATTCACCTTCTATGCCACCTATTGCTATGAATCCGTACTTTTCTGCCAAACACATGGGCTCAAATCCCAAAGATAAATAAGCATGTTGAGGGGAAATGGCAGGGAATTGAGAGCGTCGAATGTACTTTGTGTAAGGGATGAATTTTGATATAAATTTGTCGTTTGATGTAGTAGTATTTACAGTGAGTCTGATGGTGTCGGTATTATATGTACTGGAGGTGCTGCTGATGGATGAATGTGATATGGACGCATGCGTTTCAATAAATTTATCAGATGAGTTTGTTGCAGTTTCTATGCTTTCATTCTTTTCATCATTATCCAGCCAAGTTGTTGAATTTGCAATTGGTTTCTGCTGGACTGTATTGAGAAGCTTTTTTTTTTCATCGTATTTCCCACATTCAATGATTCTGTCTCTATAAACAGCATGAAGCTTCTCAGAAGAACCAAGATCCGATAAAACAAGTGACAACGCATTTGCTGTCTGGTCATGATTTGTTGTGGAATTAGAAGAAGGCAATTGTTTAGGCCATCCTTTTTCTTTCTTCCAGAATGTACTTTGTTGCCATGGCGCCATATTGTTGATGGTGTCTAGCTGCCTTTGTTTCTTTTTAATGAAAAAAGTTAATCGCATGTCATTAGATTCCCAAGTGAAGTCATTGGTGCTATATGGGTCTTCGTCCCACATATCAAAACCATCATCACAGCAAGTACTGGATAAGTCGGACGCAACTGAATCAGCATCATCTTCGTTTCTATAATTTGCTTTACGTGGACCGAGATACTCGTAATCAAGAGAATAGTCAGATTCCGCACCATCGTCATCTTCGTCCAAAGCTCGTTCTTCTATTATGTCAAAAGGTGCTGCAGTTGCTCCATTCATATATTCTTGTTGATTATCCTCATCATGAGACATGCTATTAAACGGCTTTCAACAGTACAGGAAAAAAAAAAAAGAATAGAGAAGAAAGAAAGAAGGAATGCAGAAAAAAAGAAGCAATTGCAACATATGGTTCAGACTTTTTTTTTTTAAAAAAATTAAGAAATAAAAAATTCTTGAATTCCAAATCGATCTAAACAAGGAGCAAAGAACAAGAAGGAAAAAATTAGACGGCCATGGTTGTGTGATTTATCTGGCTTACCTATACTATTATGACTATTTTGGTGAGCTGATTCCAGCATCAAGGTACAAAAGACATCTATTCATCATGTACATCTATTTCTACCTTCCTACTGTGTTTTCATAGTCAAAGAAATGCTGCTGTTCCCAAATCCTTTGGTCATATGGCTTGATCAATAACTCGGTCCCCCAAATCCCATCCCCCTTTCGTATCTTATGAAAAAAGAGAAAAAGCAAGACATCCAAGAATCTTGTAACACTTTAGGAAATTTGACTCAGACAATTTCCGTCATAGGATTGAACCAAGAAGGAATCAGGAACATGTCCGTGTGCATTCTGGTTTTATGCGTTCATTGTCAGAAAAGGTCCTTAAATGATAGCGTTATACGCTATACTGTAATATCCTCGTCAAAAAATCACACAGCGAGTACTTCTTGTACCACCACACTTGTATGGATTTACACATCTTGTGCCTGATCTACAACGAATATTCTAGCAATTAGAGCCTTATCGTCAAAAGCGAATGTATTTACGTAAACAGAAGATTTTTTTTTTTTTTTTTTTTTTACTTCGGAGAAGTCATCAGCATTTGGACATGGTGTTGAAATTTCATTTTTTTAATTAATCTTGGTCTCCTGCCTACATCATGCTGACTTCTAGTAAAATCCGTGCCTTTTTGTTTATCTGTTGATCTGTCGGCTCTGATTGCAACACAAAGATATATTTTTCTGCGTCCAAGATATATTGATGCGCGAATTCGTATCTAGCAATTTAAGAAACAAGATGTCTTGTTGTATCTGACTCACATGAGATGCTTTTTCGTGTAGTTAATCCCAAGTGGTGGTATTTGCCCTTTTAACTCTTCTGTAACTCTGCCATTTTCATGTTTTGCGATTGAGCAAATTCTTCATATGTGCCTCTTTTTGTAGTTTCGTTTTGTCTTCAGTATAGTTCGTGTAATCTATAGTTACGATAGCATACTATTTGATTACACTAATTTGAACGTCTAAATGGGTTCGTTCTCTGGCCAACATTTGCTCTCAGAGTGCCTCTTTTATAATCTCATCACTTGACCCAAATAAATCTTTCTGGCAAGTACAGCAGATATTCGTAACCCATAGGTACTGGGGATGTGATCAAGTATATCGCCTGTTGCCTTGCTGGATCTTGGCAAGATTTGCTTTTGCTGTGCCGAACAGTAGAGTCACAGTGTGTACAGCATGGAGTGGAAAAAGTCTTTTGCATGGCAAGTAAACTACCATTCTCTCTTTATTCGTGAAGCATGACTTCAGTGCTTCTTGGACGCTCAATAGCGAGGAAATCAATTTCGCTGATCCCTAGATATTTCTCGAGTACATCCATTCTTGGGAAACGGGTATCCAACCACATTTTGGCTGAACTTGCAGTTCTGCCTGAACCACAACCACCTACGAAACCACTTGCACATGTTGCATTGTCGACAGGCTCTGTTGTGTTAGATACTGTCAGAAAATACACAAAACTATACCCACATTGTGTTTTATTGACTCAAGTTGGCGACTTTTACGAGGTATTTCCTGAAAGATTCAGCAATCTGCACGTATAGCACACTAAACAAATACAAAAAGCTCTACGAAGATCATGCAAGCAGATTTGCGCCTCAACTTGATTTAAAGTTGACTAAAAAATTAATTGCGTCAGGGACAATTGTTGATTTTGCAGGATTTCCTTCCCGGTCGCTGGATCGATACCTTGATTTGCTGGTGAATAAACTGCACTGCAAAGTTGCTTTATGTGAGCAATCGGGCCCTATTTCAAGAGAAGACAGCACCGTTATCGCCATGGAACGCAGAGTAACCCGAGTGATCACACCAGGGACAGTCATCGAAGAACGGTTTCTGGAAGCAAATCAATACAATTATTTATTATCCATTTTTCCAAATAAGGAAGATATTGGATTAGCTTGGGTCGATGTGTCTGTAGGAGAGTTTGTTATGCAGCTTTCTTCACAAACAAGTTTAAAAGACGATCTTGCCAGAATTAGACCAAGAGAGGTTATTCTACCCGAGTCCATGCGTCCCTCACATGTAATCATGGAGCAAGGTTTATTTGATCAAGATGCTTACGACCCCATCACAAGATTGCTCGTCTCTGACCCGAGTATTGCGCTAAGCTACCAAGAAGATTCCCAATTTAGTGATAAGAAGGCCATCATGACTCTTAATCAAATGTTCAAGCGATTCTCGGCCAATGCACCCGGATTTAGTCAAATTGAACTAGCCGCAGGGATGGCGTTAATGATGTATGTAAATGAAACTCATATTAATAGAAAACCGAAATGGCAAATGCCCTCCCGGTTTAGCACGCATGATTCGGTCTGTATCGACAGTGCAGCCATGGCGTCACTAGAGCTTGTCAAGACTTTACAAGGAAGAAGGGTAGACAGTCTGCTAGGGGTGCTGGATCGCACATCAACAAGCGCAGGTTCAAGACTATTGGCACGTTGGATATCTTCCCCTTTAACAAATGTTTCTGATATCAACCAGCGCCTAGACATCGTAGAATTTTTCTCGCATGACAGATTCTTGTTGGATGATGTACGCAATTTACTGCGTCAAAGCACGGATGCTCAAAGAGCCCTCACACGCTTGACAATGAAAAAAGGCCAACACTCGGACTTGATGGAGGTGTGGTTCACTCTGGATGTTATGAGAAACATTCACAAAAAACTGCAGGCCTTTGCTCCAATGCACCAACTGATGAACGAGATGAACCCTCACAATAGCATTGCAGACCATATACAAGAAGCTTTTGATTACGAAAAGATTCAGTCAAAAGAAAACAAGGAGTACGGCTTTGTCAACCACGCATTTCATCCAGCACTATCGCAGCTTCATACCGAACTGGATCAATTGGAGACTCAACGACTTGCTTTACAGAATGAGCTTCGTGCTTTGTGTGGAAATTCCCTCTCATTGCTTACTGATGGGCCCCTTAAGCATATCATCGAGGTCAGCACTCGACAATCCAAGAAGTTCCTGGACCGCTTTCCCAATGCCATGCCGCTAAACCACACTAAAGCCAAAAAGAGGTACCAATTCGATGAATGGACTTCTATTTCTGTCCGGTTAGAAAGCATCCAATCGCAAATTATCCAGGTAGAAGCCCAAGTATTCGAACAGGTGGTTGATAAACTATTGGATACAAGTGCAACCATACTGCAAAGCTGCAGAAAGCTTGCACAACTGGATGTACTGACCTGCTTTGCGCATCTTGCAGTGACAAACCAATATGTAAGGCCCCGCTTAACTCGAGTGAATCGCACCATGATTACAGGAGGACGTCATCCGGTAGTAGAAACCAGTTTAGCAAAAAGAGGTAAAAACTTTACAGAAAACGATTGCGATGTAGGTGATGGTCAACGCATTTGGCTCTTGACTGGCCCCAATATGGGAGGCAAAAGCACTTTTTTGAGACAGCATGTGATTATTGTATTGATGGCACATATGGGTTGCTTTGTACCTGCAAATCGTGCCTGGATTGGTGTTACCGATAGAATATTCAGTCGTGTCGGTGCTGCTGATAACTTGGCTCAAAATCAGTCGACATTCATGGTCGAAATGTCCGAGGTTTCCAGTATTCTCAAACAAGCAACTGCCAAATCCACAGTCATCATGGATGAAGTGGGAAGAGGCACATCTACCAACGACGGCCTTTCGCTGGCTTTTGGTATCTTGGACTATTTACACAACAAGATAAAATGCAGGACGATTTTTGCAACGCACTACCATGAATTGACAGAATCGGTGCAAGAATTTGGGCATCTCAAATGCTATCGCACTGGATTAAAAATAAACGAGCAAGGCAACTGGAGTTTTGTTCATAAGGTAGAGCCAGGTGTGTGTCGAGAATCGCATGGTCTTAAAGTGGCGCAATTAGCAGGTAAAAATGTTCAATGCCATGTATGGTTCATCTGTTTCTAATGTATTGTGCATATAGGTTTGCCAGAAAGCGTAATTAAAAAGGCAGAGTCAATGTGGGGCTCTTTATAGTGTTGTATATAGTACTAAAATTTGCATGGTAAACCGAATGCGCATGGTTGAGCTCAAATTCTTACGGGTGCTCGTAGACAAATAAGAAGATCGATTTACCGCTCCCCAAGACAGCTTTTGGCCTTTGTATAAATATAACGAGAATAAAATACGGATATAAATGTATGCCATACCATTTAACCGAAAGATTAAAGCTTGTTTGTTGCTAAAAACCAAGCTATTCAGCATATTCGATTTTATGGTTAAAGAATTTTTATGTAATCCTTTTGGCAGAAACTATTACTGTTTTTAACATCTAGAGTGTAATTTTTGACACATATCACATTTAATTTTTTATTTTTAGACCTATCAGACAGCATGCTCCGTAAATGCGCAAAAACCATGAACTTTGATCTTGTTTTGCGAAATTGGTCATCATTACTTCTCAGAAGAGATCTTAATAGCCGTTTTGGCGTGTATGTCTGAAAATAAAGCGTTTTTGTTCGTAAGACAGTAAATTAAACAAGACGTTCCTGAAGAATGCAATATGTAGTTATCCAAAGAAGCCTTTTGGCTATAAATAATCAAAATAAGGCAATTGCGGCATCCAATTCAGAAAAGTAGCTTTTTCTTTTTTTTTTTCTTCTTTTGAAATGACACATTATTAGGAGAGGTTGGATCAAGGGTGTGATGATACGTACATCACATTATCGCTGTAGTACATTAACCCAACTTTCATTGGATTGTCATGACAACATGTGTTCAATATCAAGATCATTCATTCTTATTATTATTGACATTTGGAACAAATTTTTGACTCAAAACGTATCACGTGTGAGCCAATCAACTCGAGTGGTAAACCGTTTTTTATAAAACTGGACAACTACTTTAACCCATGAGCCTTGTCTCTTTCCGACTCTTCTTTTTTTTTTTTGTTGTTTTTTCAAACAATATCAATTTGTCAACAGCACAGTTTGATATGAAAAAATAGATATTCAGCAGCCAAAAGAAATTACAAAAAAAAAGTGTGAAAAAAGCATGCCAGACCCAAACTCAAACACGGATCAGCCAGATCCTACGGAAGACAAAATAAATAATCAAGATGCAAAGAAGAAACGCACTGGCCCGAAAAGACGAAAAGTAACTCATGGTATGTCTTATTTGAAGGTTTGGTAATATGTCTGTGTGTTAATTTAGAATACAAATGTAGCATGTGTTTATTGTAGACGCTCACATATGACTTGCGATGAAGGTACTACCTACCACATCCGGTTGAGGGATATATGTATTGAACGGTTTAAATAGGTCGTCCTTGTCAGCGCTGTATCAAGCGTAGTATAGGACATCTTTGTCATGATGAAGTTAAAACGAACAATAGTAGCAATAATAGTAATTCAGCTCAACAACAGCAACAGCAACGTTTACAGCAACAGCAGCAACAGCAGCAGCAGCAACAGCAGCAGCAACATCAACATCAACAGCAACATCAACAGCAACATCAACAGCAACAACTGCAGCAACAACAGCAGCATCAACGCCAGCATCAGCCAATAGATAACCGACAAGACGGAATGACTCAACAAGGCTTAAATGGTGGCAATTATGGCCCTTTATCTAATGCCTCTATTGGAAATGGTGAGTATTCAAAAACACACGTGTGTGTGAAAATTTGCTTTGTATTAATCTTTACTTTAAAGCGCCAATTGGATCAAATAGTAACTTGGGAGGACTTCCACTTCAATTCTATGGTCAAATGGGCGCAGGTCAACTTACATTTGCAAGTGAACAAATGGGAAACGAAATATCAGTGATAAGCGATTTTCTTGATTCATTAGGGTCCGGAAATGATCAAGGAGGAATGTACAATACGCCCAATAACAGCAATCATAACAACAACCCTCCCAATACAACTGTCAATACAACGGAAAGATTCTTTTTGACAGCTGCTGACCCATCCGATGGTAAATTAGAAGATCGATTAACCGAAGTGATAAATGCCAAATATGAGGCTGGTTTTCTGAAGCCATACAATTATGTCAATGGCTATGCTAGATTACAGAAATATATGGATAACAACATGTCAGCTTCCAGTAGACAAAGAATCTTGAATGTCATGGGAACATTTCGCCCTGCGTTTAGATCTGTTGCTCAGTCATTGACAGACATAGATTTGATATTGGTTGAGGAAGCATTTGAACGCTTGTTATTAGTAAGCATCTAAGTATTGTATGTATGATCTCTGTTACTGAGTACTGCATATATCAGGACTATGATCGTGTGTTTAGTTCGATGGGTATACCAGCATGTTTGTGGCGTCGTACAGGTGAAATATACAAAGGCAACAAAGAATTTGCTGCACTTGTCAATGTGCCAATTGAAAATCTACGAGAGGGAAGATTGTGTATCTATGAACTAATGGCAGAAGAATCAGCAGTAAACTACTGGGAGAAGTACGGAAATATCGCTTTCGATCCAGGACAAAAGGCTGTTTTAACATCCTGCTTACTCAAAAGTCCTAACCCAGAAAATACAAGTGTTATTTCATGTTGCTTTTCATTTACCATCCGTCGTGATAAATATAATATTCCTGTAAGTGTTTATGTAGCTGATGTGAGCTTTTCGCTAACAATTTATATAGACTGTCATTGTAGGAAACTTTTTGCCAATTCAGTTACAATAATCCATTTTTAAATACATTTATATACTATTGACTTTCATAACTGGGCCATCCAATCAAGTAACTTTATTTTTGTGTTTTGCTCCGTGCTCACAGTATTGCAAGCTAAATCCCGAAAGAAGAAATCGAAATGCCACTTTCCCAGTGGTCTTAAAAGGTCAAATCAAAGATGCAGCGCTCGATTAATATTGAGTTATCCCCGCTTTTTATATCTGTCTACTTACTTTCAAAGAGTATTGCCTCCATCGAAAGGCGAACCCAATATCTGTTTTCTGTAAAAATAGATAGGGCTAAATTGCTGAATTGTGTGCGCTTGGCAGTGGTAGGGTTTGGGTCAAAATAGGGAAAGTTTTTCCAAACAAAAGCAACCAAAATCAGCAAAGCCAATTGCAAGTGCTGAGATCTGGTCGCGGCACATTGTCTTGGAAAGCATTGGGGCATTCGGAATTCAAGCAAAGGAATGAAACGGTTGTTCGCTGTATTTTCCCATTGAGAGCAGCCACAGGGTGAGAGAGCTTGTGGAAGCAGAAAATATACACGTTTGCGGCATATTATGTTCATTTGTTATCAGCGTTGGTGTATAGCGGCCATGTCACTGCTGTTTCCAGAAGTCATCAAATCGTTTGTGTCCTTTGATGCGAGAGCCGAATCCGTGTCTACGATCACCGACAAACAAAATCGGCTTCTTTGCTTCAGAATGTTTAAAATAACAAAATATAGACAGAAAAAATACAATTAGAACTGAATATATCTATTTTGCTATTTCAAGATTGAATGAGGATTTAAATTAGTGTACACTTTGAAGGTATTTATAGTTATTTGACAGTACCGCTGCAATAAGACCATGATCTAGGATGAGGGATAATTGGGTACGCCTTGAACCAATCCCTAGGAGCTTGGTGGATCAGAATTTCCAAGTTACCAGTAAGACAAGAGTGCAAATACGTATGAACAATAGAATGTTGTTAATAATAGTTTTGATGGAAGAACATTCATCAGGATTTAACACCGATTTCAGGAACCATATGTCATAGAATATCACCACTTTGTACTGGGATAAAGATCAGCCATTCAATGGCACCACTCATGTCTCTTTGCATGTCTAAATAAAGTCATTCCATTCTACTACACATTTCTACTCATGCTCGCTCGCTTTATGATAGATTATACAGAGTATAATCTATTACCGCTAAGATTTGATCTGCATCCTAAACACAGAACTCTTTCTCTCGTAAGCTGCTAGTCTTCAGAGCCTTTTCTATAAGAGAGCTGCAGCCGTCTTCTTTTTTTTTTTGTCATGGATTGATTAAAATAGAATGAGCGCAACGATGCGTGCGCATTAGTGTAATGCGAATAGGCTTGCTCCAAACCATTAGCTGTTGAGCATTGATAAAGACTATTTTTTTTTTCCAAGATCCTCTTCCTTCTTCAAAACTCTGTGCTTGTCTTCTATGGTCTT
The DNA here is from genome assembly GCA_025201805.1 of Parasitella parasitica. Lineage (NCBI taxonomy): Eukaryota > Fungi > Mucoromycota > Mucoromycetes > Mucorales > Mucoraceae > Parasitella > Parasitella parasitica. The sequence goes on along the minus strand of MU619342.1, from coordinate 13,776 downwards.
CTTTTTCCGGTATCTTCATTGGTTTGCTGGGAGCCTAAAGTGAGAGCGCGAGGTAGAGTCAAGTGTTCAGCTCCCACAAATTCTGTCCAGTATTCATAATTCTTCTTTGAACTTGCAGCCTTTTTATTCTGAGTATATACGGGGTTTAACATTGTTGTGATTTTTCCTGGACTCTTGATTTTTGCTTCTGCTTCTTTGGGTATTCTAATACTTTTCTTTCTGCAATGTACAATTGAATTTAGAAGACAGATTCGAAATTGCAACTGCAAGGCATTTCAGTCTTCTGTTTTCTCTTCAGATGTCTGGATTTTGCTTCAACGCCCACTAGATGGCTTCAGAAACGAAATTGGAGAGTTGATATGGTTGAGCCTGCAACATAAAATTCTTACTGTCTTTTTTTGAACTTCATGTTTGGTGACAGGCGTACAAAAAAGCTAAGAAAAAAAAAAGAAGAGATCTTATTTCTTGTCTTCTTTGCTAGTTTTGGATGGGATGTGGTGTTTGGAACCAGTTTTTATCTGTATTAGTCCAAAATTTTTAATTTATCAATCTACCGTATCCTTAGCCTGCCAAAGCAAGCTGAAGCTGCGATTTTTGGAATTTCTGGCTTGTTTTCAATGTTTGGATTATGTCTTGTTGCTGTCTTGCCCTTGGTTGTCGATTTTGCTGTTGTAACTGAAAGGATATTGCATTTGACAGGGAATTGTGATGAGAGTTATGCCCAACTTCTTGGTTGTGATTGTTGTTGATTTTATGCATCATGAAAGTAAATTGGCTGTTCAAATGCTGATTAGTCCGCAAGACTGACTGATCTGACATTCGTTCTTATTAATCATCAATAGCAATAAGGCGTCTTATGCGACCATTAAAAGCAGATGACATAGATGACATGTTATTATTAACAAGATTAAATGCGAAAAATAGTGATTGTTATGTATTTTGTTTAATAGAATAAATCGAAAATGTGAGGGTTAATACGTGATTTCCAACTTCAGGGCTCTAGCATTAAACGAGATTACCGGCTTGAATCGAATTATGCTCAAGACGAGATGGTGGCAAGCCATGACTTAATTTTACTGTCTCAATTGCAAATATTCAGTATCTTTCACTCTGTTATTAGTATTATTCACTCACTTTTCTTCTAAATTTCCAAATTTTATTTTAACGATGAGTGATACGGTAATTTTATCAGACACATGACTTTATCACTACAAAGATGCCATCTTGTACCAGATAGTTGTATCCATAGAATACTATAGTTACTATTATCAACTTAGTTGTCATGGCAACCCTTCCTGATCGGATCTACGGTTAAATGTCATCGATTATTCTATCTAGTAAATCGAATCAATCAATGGAATGTCTTGTATAAGAAACCATCTATTGGATTCTACTTAACCTAAATTGCGAGGCTCAACTTATCGATGAATGATTCACATTCATAATTTAAGCTGATGAAATACAGAAAATAGGTCTTGCTCTAACTACTACTTTGTTTGACAATTAAATGTCAAACATGATCTGATTGTGTTTTAAATATTGATTAAGATTTATTCTAATACAAGTAGAGAGCTCACATTGTCAATCAATAAATCAATAGTTTTGTATCTGGTAAATTAAGTCTTCATTACTTTCTGATCTGTCATAATGTAGGTTAGGAGATCATGATAGTGTGCTTCAATTAAAGATTGGAGATTGTCCAATGATGTGTTGTTATACTTGTCGAAACAGGAGAATAAAGTCTTTGTTTCAAATCAGGAAGGCTGTCTGTAACACAGATCTGTATGATTGACAACAATAAGGTACTGTCAGATCAAGATCAATAACCTTGTAGTATAATAATACATCGTACCCTGTTAAGGATATGATGTTGCTTGCAAATTATTCTTATCGATTAGTATCGACTAGTATTTTAAATAAGTCACCAAAATTTATGTTGTTGTAAAAAGTATAAATAGCAGATGCAAAGTTGAATCTTTAATAAAGTAATCTCAAGCTTTCGTATCTCGTTAATTCAACGTTTTATATTATACTTTTCTTATTTCGATCTTGCAGATCTCAACACTGAGAGAAGCGATGTGAGGATAAAGGTTTTAGTGATGAGATCCGAAAGATAGGGTAGATTGTATCTATCCCAAATGTCATGTCATATTATTTTATGATCTGATGTTTTACTATTCAGTAATGAGTTTATATTATATTGACATCCGGTTTTAGAATTGATACATCAGCAGTGAAGCACCTATTTCAATTGAGGAGCAAAACATGAACTCCATAAGCAATATGGTTATGTCTTGATATGAATCAATAGCAAGATGCTGTGAAATATGACTTCAGAAGCTATTTTTATGTGTAGCTTCATGACTTGGTTAAATAAATGCCCCTTAATCATAAATACCGCCTTTTCCCCCGCTTAAAGGCCTATGATGCAATTTCTGATATCTTTACACACTATTAAGTGATAGAGACACAACCTTCAGCCAAAATCTTCTTTTTTTGCACAATTATACAACATATTCGAGTTTCATGCATCTCTGATCATATTTCAGATTTTGCTATGTTTGGACCCCTAACCTCAGATTTGATTTTCAATTTTCGACTTTGAGTCGACCTTCAGGGTCATTTTCAGGTACGGATTTGAGGTCCAAACTAAGAATAAAGACTAATAATAGTATGATAACTGTACATGGCTACGTCTTTCAATTCTCGATATCTATTTTTGCTGTCGAGATATTGCCAAAGCTAAATTTTTTTGCAGATTTAGCAGATTTTACAGCATATGTTCTTATTACAAGTACCATATTTTGCAACTAAACCAAGTTCAAGTTTTTAAGTAAAGTAATAAAGCAGGTTTTTTTACACCTACTAGTTTTAAAAATGTTGTATTTAAGCTCGAATTTGAAAAGCTTGAGCCAATTTTGACTTTTTACGTTAAACTTTGTTCTCCAATTTCTCAACAAATCACTAAGACACTTTGGATTGAGGTATTATTAAAATCTTTTTGAAACTTGATTCTCTACTAGATGTATTAGTTTTTAAATGAATAGGTAGAAAAAAATATTTTCTCATATGTTTTTAGCAGACGCTAAATTTATGTTCATAACTTTCAGAGCAATAAATGTTGTATAAAGACATATGATATAGCAATAAAAAAATAGAGCTACAACATAGCTACCGAAAGGTTTTTGTTTGGTCGAAAATTATCAATTTTGGAGCGAGAAAACCTCGAAAAACGGTATTGATTTTTACCCTTTTGAATGGCTTCATTTTGGCCCTCTAAGTATAGGACCGGAAAATCGTAAAGTTATTTTGGTCGAGACAAGATTTAGATTTTTGACAGAAAAAATAAAGCCACAGTTGTGAACAAGATATTGATGTGTACGTATTGACATGATGGTTTGTTTGGTCAAGTTTATGGGGTTGAAAGTGCTCAAAATATACTTGATTTTACTCAAAAACTATCAAAAATGCCGTTTTTTGAATATTTGAAAATCGGTATTAAGAAAAAGTGTTTTTTTATCCATGTAATTTATACGGTTGGATGCAGAATTTATTTTTTGTTATAAAACACTTAGTACGTACATCCGATATACCTATTACATTCTTGAGATATCCAGTAACGAACTATGCAAGATTTTTGAGAATCTAGTTTTTGGTCAAATGGACACAAACTGCTGAGATTAAATCTACAGCCTATTTTGTTGCTGAAAACATGACTCCTCAAATAGGTAACTTGGGTATGATGTCTCAATATGAATCCATAGCCGGGATACTGCATAACACGAACTCTAAAACCATTTTTGTATAAAGTACATACCACCAAAATCAAAAGATATACTGTAACCCTTTTCCACGCTTAATCGCAAAATTTGCAATTACTGCTACTGTATCTTTAGAAACTAATAAGCGATGAAGATACAAATTTCAGCAAAAATATAATAATACATCGCACCCTGCCAAGGATGCTGTTACTGGAAAATTAGTTTCTTATTGATTAGTGTTTTAAATATGTCACCAAAAATTTATGTACTATGCAAAGTTGAACATTTAATAAAAAAGCTTATCTCAAGTTTTCACATCTCGTTGATATATAACAACGTTTATTTTATACTTTTCTTATTTTTGACCTTGCAGATAGCAACACACCTATCTTTTTTCAACAAAAAAAAAAAAAGGCTTTTTAAATTACGTAAAACTAATAAATAACAAGGATTGCCCAATGATATATTTTCCTGATTCTAAGTAATAAGATACAGTATACTATGTTTCATTAGTAGTTTTATGACCTCTAAGCGAATAGAAAGTACGTCTAATAGTATATATATAGCAAAACCTGAGTTATTATTCATAGCTCAGGTTTATTGTTAACTCTGTTATTAACATGCTAACTCTTGCTCGGAATCATAACATTGGCAACAGCGAATATCGGCAATAGCGGCAACTCCTTGATTTTGTTTTATGGATAATGAAAGAGGTGTTCACAAATGAAAACAATTTTAAACCTTTCTAAAATAATATATTATTTACTAGCTTATCAAAAGGGGGTTGAGACCTTAGATTTGAAGGCGTTGAGCTCGCTTTCATGAAACTTTTTTATGCTCTTTCGATGGCTGGAAAAATTAAATCATTACTGGATAATGGCAAGTTTGAAAACAGGAGCTCAACCACACGAAAATTGGTTTCATATGGCAAAACATACCAGTATAAGTTATGAAAACTGGAAGCATTGAATTTTCAAGACAGCACAAATCAAATGCTTCTAGCAGAGTTAGTTTGATGTTGTACATCGTTTTTGACTAACGATTTTATGCTTGAAATAGGTATCTTCTTTATTTTTTGACAGTGAACACAGACCCCTTTTTTATCAGTATATAATATGTACAGGTACTCTTATTTTTCGACAACAGCTTTCTCTGCTACAATATATTGATCTCTTGCTTTAAATAAACGTTTACATGAAGCAATATTTGATGGTAACGTCATAAACATCCAAGCGGCAATGGGCATACTAATGTAGTCAAAATAGTTCTTCCATGTTCGAGTTTCCTGCCTTGTCTTTTTAAACAACTCAATGTCTATAAACCGATGTAGACTCTCATAAATGGCAAGTGTACCAAACAAGGGGAACGGCAAGAATAAGGTTGTAATTTTCAATACTCTCCAAACTCTTGAATAGAGGTTTGAAACCAAAACAGGGTTCATACTAGGATCAAGATAAGGTCCATAGCCTTGAGGAGGATAGAAAGCAAACTGCATCAACGGTACAGCAAAGAACATAAGCCAGCCAGATGTTACCGGCACAAAATGAGTTTCTAGTACCTTGAGCGCGATGATGGCTTTGTCAAACCAGAAAGTGGCACACAAATTTTCGTCCAGCTTTGTCTTGGGGTTTGAAGCTGGAGAACCACCAACTCCATTGGCATCCACACAAAACGTAGGCAAGTTCAAGGCACTTCGTAAGGTGTATGCAACATCAGCAACACCGTTGTAATGACGTTTTGCTTGGACAAAACGTGCTTTGAGAGTTTCTATATACCCCACTGTTTCCACATTGGTAAGGTTTATGGGCACAAAAATTGGAGTCATTCGAGCTTGTCCTTGAGTCTTGAAGAGACATTTCAACATCATATGCATATCTTCTCCAACGGCATCAGCATCCGTATCCCAAAAAGCAACATGATCGGCCAGTTTCCAACTGATACTATAGGTAGAACATGGGAATCCAATACCTCTACTACTGCTCAAATTGGCTAAAATCATAGACGACCAGGTGATATCTGTTACTCTGACAGCAGCTGGTACTTCAAAGCAATTGCGCCCAAAAAAGATGGGTGGTGCAAATAGTCTGTTATAGGGATCCACTGAACGATTGAACGCCTTTTCAACCTATACATTTATAAACATACTATTAGAAAAAGAATCCGCTGCCGTTTAACAGAAAATTGTATACCTCGGATACATATAAATCAGGAATATGAGAGTCAGAATCACAAATAGTAATGATAATTCTATTATTGTCGATACCATTTGCAATCATTTCAGCTGTACCTTTACGAGCGCCATAACTAATGTTGGATCCTTTTCCTCTAGCTTCACCAGGGAGATCTGAAGGATGGTTAGTAATGATAAACTGCAGGAAATCATCCTTGAAATGTTCCCTCAGATTTTCGGATTTCGCTCTATGATGAATTTCAGATGTTTCCATTGCAAGAATGATAACATAATTTGTGCGTGCTTTTCTATATTATTAACATAATGTCAACTCTCAATTCTTTTCTTTTATTCTTATTCCTAAAGAAGACTTACTTGTGAATCGCAATACGGCTGATGGTATCTCTTATTAATGCTTCTGGTTCGGCATAATTAGGTACGACAAAAGCATGCACCAAAAAGTCGCTGTTATAGGCATTCACAAGAGAGGATTCCATTTCTGTTAAATCAGTGTCTGTAACCAAGTACCCAAGTTTTTCGCCTTGCTTCCTTTTTTCAGCATTGTATTCATTGATTGTTTTTTTTATACTTTGTGCGGTCGTATAAAATTTTGCTAGATGATTGAATTGTGTGGCCAAGAAAATGATAAAGTATCCTGACAAGCAAATGATCCAAAAACGAGGTAAAAAAATGGGACCCAAAAGCATCAGCAAAAACGAGCCAACACAGATGAAGGGAGCCAAAAGCTCAAAAGGATCATCAGCTAATTGCACCATTTTCGAGATTGACAAAAGAAGAATAGAAACAAAGCGTTGGGCATAGCTATTTTAAAGAGAATAGATCCACGATATTTGACACCCAATAAAGTCGGGATAGCCATTTGTTGAAACTAAAACTCAATAGCATACAGCAACAATTTTCATTTACTGCAATCTACTATACGTTGAATGTAATTTATTATGTAGTGAATCTCATTCTGTTTTTTCTTTATTTCTTCCATCTTTTTTCAATCGTTTCGACTGTTCAAGAGCATAGAATGAGAGATTTTAAATGTGGAAACTTAAGTATTAAGCCAATAATCATCTTCACTGGCCTGTCTTACATTAATCGAATGATGTCTACCGTATAATGTATGTCTTATTTTGTTTCAAATGGGTAAGATATAAGTCGCCTCATTAAATCTTTGATGAGTTTTTTTAAACTATAAAAAATCAGATGCTGTTATGCGACGTTGTGATTTGCTGAATATGTGATTTCATTTCAGAGAAACTCGTAGTTTACAATATGTACAGGACTAATTTTCGAAAAAATGTGTCGCAGGTTCTGATGATATTAGAATCAAACAGCTCATTACACAAAAGCATGTAATTGATAATAAAATGGCTCTCCAAACACCTGCTCAATAAGTGCATCTACCTGGATGTTGCTGAAATGCTCGCAAGTTTTTATAATTTTTAAGGGAAGATGGAGATGAAAGTAGACGGCTAAAAATTGGAAGTATTATCCACGAACTTGAAAAAAAAAAAAAAAAAAAAAAAAAAAAAAAAAAAAAAAAAAAAAAAAAAAAAAGAAAAAAAAGAAAAAAAAGAAAGAAGCTCATATTGAAACTTAATGAGGCTACTTGAAGTCTTACTAAACAACTTGATATATTAGTTTAATTACAACTTTCATCATGTCGATCTTTCAATCTAATCAACTTTCTTTATGTATCTTTTCTTTTGTAGCTTTATCATTGAACGTGTTTATATAAATAAAATAAAAAATTCAGTGTAGACTAAATCTTCCAGAGGATAATGTGATAAGGCTGTTGCCGTTATAGTAAATTATTGAAGTTTGGGGATTGTAATCCTGACACTATAAGAAATGAAAAATGAAATTAAATCGCGCATATCTAAGCATATATCTCACAATGTACTTGCTTGGTACCACAGGCAATATGAGAATAAATGTTGGTATTGTTAATTGAGATAATTGTTCGCAATAACATAAAAAATCTCTAAACATTCCAAAGCCCAGTGGAAAAGGTATCGTTTTTTAATGCGCAATATTGTAAAAATGTGAATTTTTTTTTTATTGATAGCTTTATCTTCTGTAATGTGTGTATATGGTAAACACATGTGGTTTTAAGAACTTTTTTTTTTCGCAAGCGCATAATTTTGTAAATGTCAAAAGGAGCGTTATACTGGTATAACACGTATTAAATGGATCAGAGAAGCCAGAAGACTATATCCACGAAAGAATAATCATTGATCGTCACCTTCTTCCTCCTCGCTAGTGTCAGTGAATGGATCAACCCAAATAGTTTTTTGCAGCAGCTTTTGGACTATGGGCTGTTTCTTGTTTATGCTGCGCATGCCTCTTGTAGTTTGTCTGTTCATTTGTGATTTATTTTTGAGTGCGAGACACATGTCCTAAGTTGTAAGGGTTTTAGTCAATCCACAACAAGAAATACATCTAGCGAATATACAAACCTTGAAAGCTTTCAGATTTTGAACATAATTTTCAATTTTGCCGTTCTTCACTTCTTGTGTGCAAGAGGGTAAGTCAATGTCTTTCAGCTTTTCCACTACAGTCCAATCTTCTGAGATGGGTCTGATTGTATAGATATCCGATTCCAATCCTTCAAATAAGACAAATGGGACCATAAAACTTTTAGCCTCCTCCAGCTTCAGGTAGCCATTTTTGATATGCTCCTTCAGGTGTATCAAGTTTACAATTACTGCCTTCTTCTTGTCATAATAATATTTCTATGGTGCCGCTTTCTTTGCAAACTCGGATAGAGCAAGATCTGCGGTTTTTGTGTATAGTGATATTATCCTCAGATCGAGTTTTGATTCGTTTGATCGCTTTAAACAAAAAGGACTCTTGGTATCTCCCCTATCAGAGTGAATAAGTAAAATAAGAATTATTTGGAGAAAAAGAAAACATACAAGATCAATCGACATCCACTCCCGCGGAAAATGCTCTCCATTATGGGGCCATAAATCTTGATTATAAAGTCGGCCTCACTGATTCCGTCCTCAGTTTCATACAAGTAGCTGTCATATCGCATAGACTCGAGACTGCGTTAAGAATTAGTAGATAAAAATCTAGTTATGAATATAAAACAGCTTACATTTGGGAGTAAACTCTCTTCACTACTTTATCTGCTGTTGGTGCCTCGTCTACCTCTTTGATGACCTTATCCAAGAATATATTATTATCTTGTACCTTGTCGAACTAAAAATAGATTAAGTGTAACGCATCATTTCATATAATGCAGACTAATCACTTTTTTAATGATACGTTCCCAATCAAGACAGTTATACTGGTCGAATTCTTGTCTTGTTGGGCTGCTACTCAATACATCTAAAAGGTATCTTTGGCTTTTTCCAGCAAGCTCTGCAAGGTGTGAACCTTCTGTGTCATCGGAGATGTCCATAATGTTGTTCATGCCTAATCTTTAAACTAATCGTATCAGCAAGTGAAATTTTTTACTAAGAAAACAATTCTTACTGTTTAGGATGTAAGGGCTGAGCGAGGTGGGTTGTTGGGTTGGTGTTGTGCCTGAGATCCAACTAGGGTATTCTCGCAATTATGCAAAAGTATTATACCATGATTACACTCATTAGAAATCATTTATACCACAAGGCGATTATACTCTTTCTCAAGACCACTATCCTTCCTGTCTCCTTCTGCAAATAATTGGTTTATGATTACTTGTACTAGCAACACATGACTAGTAAGTGGTTCTATCTGGTGCAAGTTTATTAAGCCTCGATTCCACAAGCATGTAACCGATGTCAGCACTCGAAAAGTATAAATAGTCTAGGTAAATGTTGTGTATAGAAGAATCATCTTACTTTTATATACAAATAAATATATCCAGTTTTAATTGTATATCTATTTCGTATATCAAAACACTTACGTCTTGAAGTAGCTGCTTTTACTGTCTTTGGATACGTAGCTTCTTACATATCGTCCGACAATGGTCCCAAAAGATTCTTTGTATCCGTCAATAAATAGAGCATCTTTGGATACATACTATAAAGAAAGATAAAATGTAAGAACGATTATTGACTGATAAATAATAATCTCTCTTTACATTGCTTTTAGGCTTCTTGATTGAATTTTTGATAGTGAGACACTTGGGCTAATACTTATACTGGCAGCTTTGTCTCTACTTGCATCTTTTTGTTCCTTCTCGGCTAGCCATCGCCAATATTCATTAGAAGTTGCAATGTATAAGGTCCAGTAATTAAACGAAATTTAACATGAAAAGCAAGATTCAAGCATATTCTTTGAGGTAGTCAACCCGATATTCATTCAACTGCATATTTTTTGCCCATGAATGATAGTCCGAATCATCGTGGTCTTTTGAAGCTTGATCTACTGCAAATAAGTAGTCCTCCTCCGCAACTGCTTTCATTTTGAAGGTGTAAGCGCCTTCTTTAAAAATTGAGGTAAACCATTCTCATTTCTGTAATTTTGCTGTAACCAAGTTTCGGCGTCCCTGAACAAACGATTTCAACTTTTCTGTGATTTAAATATTTGGACGTTGAGTTTCTAACCATAAAGGAGTTCTTTCTTGTTTTCATCTTTGAGGTTTGTAAAAGAAGAGAATAATAGCACTGTTAAGAGCACTCTTAACGGAGATGCTAATTTTACAAGACACCTCCAAATGAATAAAGACGGCCTACAACGGACCAGGTAAACAGGGCGCCATATTCAGCAAAAGGTAAAATACATTGCCTCCGCTGCCAAATTGCGCTTTTTGAAAATACAATGCGCTTTTGAACATCCCAATTAGCGCTTTTGGCAATAATGGGGGAAAAGTAGAGGGAATAATGAAGGAAATGTAAATGAAAACCTCAAGCGAGTGATCAGATAGATTAAATAAGAAGGTTTTCCAAATTGAATTACAATGCATTCAATATAATTAGCCCATACGCATTTTCTAGTTTACCTTACAAATAAAAAACTAAACTCCTCACAACTCGGTCTGTATCTTTAAAAAGTGGCTATTGATTCACGCTTTAACAAATAACCGCAAATTGAAAACGAACAAATGTTGCGTAGTGCGGTAATAAGATGAGACGTTCTGATCAAATGTTAGATCAAGTAGTGTTAGAACTGAAATGAAATGAAATAAAGAGGCCAGATTACTTGTAGCTAATCAATTATTATGATAACTAGTAAAATTACCATAAAAGGTACAGTTGTATAGTTGACGTAAAAGGTAATAGTAAAAAGAGTAAATCAACACAAATGCTAAAAATTGAAGTAAGGCAATAGTAATTCAACAGAGAGAGGGTCTCTTTAAAGTTGAAATATGACCAAGGATGTATTCCGAGTCTGTTACTCGAAAGGATGCTATTTTATTGTATAGAAGGTATTACAAGCTTAAGATTTATTAGTTTTGAGTTATTTTGTTATAGCTTTATTTACTAGACAAAAGAACTGAAGTTTTTTCGCAGGAAGGAAAGTAAAGTGATATTTATATTTAATGCATGGATCAAGAGTAGATCATATTTGGAACGTAGATTGTACACATATAACACTTTACATTTAGAAGTATCAAGGCCAAGCTGTTACCGTTCTATCCATCAGCCAGAAAAGCATTGTTGGTCTCCAGTTGAAGCGCCCAATGTTTGCGGGCTTAATTAATCAAACACTTGAATAAAAAACCGACATTTGAAATATCTTCCTTTCTTTTGTAATGGTCTTCCTACTTACCAGAATTATACGGCTGATCAACGACCGTTTACTGTTGGTTTGGCTTTTCAAGCTCTACAATGTTAGATGTTTACTGATCTGTATGAAAAGTCGAAGCCTGTGGATCAAACCACTGTTGAAAAGTCCGCCGTCTACTAATCTCGCAATTAACCTAGACTTCAAGATATAAGGGATTCAATCAAAATTAGAGAATGGGGAACTTAAAGAGAAAATGGGAGAGAACTGGAGGGTCTGAAGGTAGTGGGCATGTGGGAGTTCTTGGATCTTGGAGATTTTAAAAGCATCAGATTCTGTGGTGTATTTGGAATGGAGAAGATAGCCATCCTCATAGAACAGAAACACTATTTCGTTGGAGCAATGAAGTGTACACCAGTCGACATTTGAACACGATATATATCTACCAAAAATATTTGCAACATCGACAGTCAGAGACATTAGTCTACATTCTGTTAACATGTTCGATAAATGTCTACTTTGTTAATAAGCCATATCGAGCTTTATACTTCTCATGTTTATTGTTAACGCAAATTGAGATTGCCAAAAGCGCAATTTGGCACCGGAGGCACTGTAAGGTCACCTAGAAGCTAAATTTGGCCATCATGTAAATTTTTGTTGAAATTTGTCTTGGTTCCTGATTTGTATCATCACCCTTAACTACTTTTGAACCAATATTTATATCAACATGTCAATCGAATACAGCAATTTAAATGATGATTTACAAGAATCAGGGCGCTTGATTTCAGGTTAGGAAATTAAATTACCCATTCTTGCCTGCCTCCTCTTCTAGCAGAGAAGGCAAAGAAAAGGAGAAAACTGGTAATGGTAGAGGCAAAAAAGTTCTGCCTTCTGAAGATAAGCAACTATGTAAATCATGTTATTTATTTCTATTAATCCAATTGTCGGCAATAGCCAAAAAGGAAGTACTCGGTGGGAGCGTATCTTCAACCATTACCACTTGGTTAGAGTTTTGTTGGAAAGATATTCCGAAGCATGTTTCCAAGTATTGCGGGTTCTTTTATCATTAGCAAGTAGGCCTAACAACATTTTCGTTATCAAGTATAGCTCGCAAGTAAAAAAAGCTGGACGTAAGACGCGCTACCTTTCTCCCTCATTCTATCTTCTGTAAAAAAAATTGCAAAGGTGTCAGAAGTGGCCAACATTGAATTTTGAAGGTTCATCGAATCAAGCTTGCGTCCTGATAATCAAATACTCCAAAGTAAATTGATACTTCAAACTGTGTTAATTTGACAACAGTATTTAACATATTATGTTTGTAGCTTTGGATATTACGGCGTTGGAGTGTTGCTACATCGACTTTTCAGATGGGCTAAATTGCCCTTTGCTTAAAAAGCAGGGATTAGTTCTTTATCCATTCTTTAAAGTCTTGTAGCCATTTTGCGTCTAGGTACTATGGCATACTCTCTGCGTTATGATATCCTTTTTGACCAAGATCTTTTCTGTTGCGAGACTAGTAGCTGTCAAAATGGGTTTTGGCAGCAAAGACTCTAGACGGTTGCCAGATGGGCTAGTTTGGCGCAGATAGAGTGATAAAACTTAGTTCACCATCATCAAAAACTTGCATTTCCGAGAGAAGTTCACCAGTCGATATAACATTGATAAAGATTGAATAAATATCAAGATCATGCTACATAGTCTTCAGTTTGTGTCATCGCATGTTGTGGTATATTCTCTGTATTTATTTTGCTGTTTGAGGCACTTGATAATCGGTAACTTCCAGCTCCTCGTATAATGTGGCATTTGCTTTGTCTTTCTGCTGCTGATTTGATAATAAAGCCTATTATTTTAATTTTTTATACCAATCCCACGGGCCCCCATCCCCAACATGAAGAAATGGCTACTAATTGGCGAATAAAGTTTGATGATGCTTCCAAGCTTTGTAGACTTACCAATTGAGAAAAGATCCCTTTCAGGAAAAGTACAGTAGCCGCTCGATTTAAGGCTACTTTTTTTGCAAGCTTTTTTTAGCCTTATATCGAACATAGCCTTATATCGTGCATGTGACTATTACTCTTAAAACAGTCACACGTATAGATACTGTATTTTGAGGACAATTCCGCCGATTAAATTTTTATTTCGTGAAATCTCAAATTCAATTTCGTCAGAATTACC